>CM027588.2:5375937-5671398 GCA_015852605.2 Populus deltoides | reverse complement strand
AAGTACTCAGTGCAGTCACTGCTGCAGCCCCTAAGGCAGCTCTCCTCGACTCTGCTTCTTCTGGTGCTGCTTGCTTTCCCTGTGCTCTCTATTTACAGGCTGGGGATGGCCAACAGCTCGGCTCACCTCCATTTGACCTTCAGCAGCCAGCACATTCAACTAACTCTACATTAGTGCCCGCTAACAGCTAACTCATTAATGGTGCACATCTAACATTGCCCTTATTATGTGCTTTTTAATTTATATCCATACATAACAGATGTTCTTTTAAGAAGATCACTGTACGTAGTCATAGGAAATGTCTCCTTTGGCATTCCAACCATCCAAGTTCTTTCAGGCCTATCCAACATTTTAGCTCATAGGGAGATAAAGTTCTGAGGTCACAATTTCAACAGAACTTGATTAATATTGACGCGACCAGATACACATATATGCCTTTGTGTATATATAATTACCTACTCGGATAGTTTTAAAACTAAATCTATCCCCAATATATATATATATATATAGAATATTTTTAAAATATTTTTATCGGATCGTAAATAATAATTGGATAATAATTAATACTCATATAATATCAGAGCTCAATATATAATTTATAAATCTTTATCTCAGATATAAAAAGAATATCCAGTTACCCAGACAAATCCAGGTGACTCAATACCTACAACATTCTAACGAGCAGTTGTTCCTTTTTTTTTTTTGTTGCCGTCTGGTATCGGACTTTGAACTTTGACTTGCTAATAAATTATGGCTGAACTGTCATTAATGCTTTTGAATTCAAACCTTTCCTTTGTAGTAATAAAAAAATCCAGTAGATTTTTTTAGGAAAGAAAAAAAAAAACCCCTTTGTGAAGGTTAAATAGCGTTGAAAATGATGTTTTATTATTGAGTGCAAAAGACAATGCTGTTTAGATATCAAACTATATTATTATCTATGCTGTGGTTAAATTATTAATTATTATTTTTAATATAAAATTAATATTAAGATGATGTTAATGTGTTTTTGTAGTAAAAAACAAAAACAAAAAAATATAAAAATTAACCTTATATGACCCCGGGTTCACTTGAAAATTAAAAACTAACCCAAATAACCGATATAAAATGCATATTTTAAAAAAATCCGATAAGTATTTTTAAAAAAATATATACCAACGACAACATATTAGATTGACTTGAATTAACTTAGGTTAACTTGTGAAATCCACTACCCAGCGCACGAGACCATAATAACCCTATAGAACGGATAAAATATATTATTAAACCTAATTCTTAATCCAACTCAAAATTGAAGAATGAAATTTAAAATAAAATTCAACTAAAAAAAGAGTTAAGTCAACTCGAGTTAACTTGCTAAACATTGGTTATAAGATCTGAGATAATCTCATAGCAAGGAAATTAAAATAAATTGTGAAACTTAATTCTCAATCAACCTAATATTGAAGGGTGAGATTAAAGAAAAATCAATTGTAAAAAGGACATAAAAAATCACTTGAGTCAATCGACTAAACTCGTGACTGGGTCAAAAGACTAAGATAAACTCATAGAATGCAAACCAACACAAATTATGAAGCCTAATTCTTAGTCAATCCAATAATAAAGGATGAAACATTAAAAAAAATCAACTAAAAGGACAAGAAAACTTCGAGTCAAGGCCTTACCCTCGGAGCCAGGTCATAAGGCTGAGAACCACATAGAAAGTAAATTTTTTAAAAATTATAATTCCCCAACCCAATCAACCCAATTTTGAAGGATTAAATTAAAAGAAAAATAAAAATAACCCAAATCAACCGGGTCAATCTACCAAACTCGAGTCGAAGACTGAGATAACTCCATAAAAAGGGATTAAAAAAATATAGAGTATGATTCTCACAATCAACCTAATGTTGAACTATGAAATTCAAAAAAATAAAAATAAAAAATGAACAAAAAAATCAGAGTCAACACTACTAACTCACAAAAGTTACAACCTGGGTTATGAGACAATGATAACTCCATAGAAAAAAAATCAAAATAAATTATAAAGCTTTATACCTAGTAAACCCAATATTTAAGGACAAAACTGAAAAAATAAATTTGAAAAAAAAAGCCTAAAATTTTAAAGACTAAAGTGAAAAAATAGAGCTTTAGAATCCTTCTTAAAAAGAAAATATTTTAATGGTGCATAATCACTAAAAACAATAATAGATGAGCCAACAAGATAAGATCTAAAATCTTCACATGAAAATACTCAAGTAATTTCTTTTAGTGGTGGAATAATTCATTTGAGAACTATTTAAAGTTTTACCTGTATAGTAAATAACATAAGGTTTCTTATCTTTTCTTTGTTCTAAAATAACACCTATGACATAATCACTAACATCACATATTATTTCAAAAGATAATGATCGATCAGGAGGTTGAATGACAAGAGTAGAAGTAAACAAGATTTTGGTTTGTAAACTAACTTATCTCTTCGGAAATGACACCAAAACTTGACATGATCAAATAATTGATGTTTTCTTCCAAGTGTATGAGTATCAAAGTAATAAATAATCAAATAAGACCAGGGTCAATCCACATGGAGGATGAGTATACAACACTATAAATAATAAAATAAAAGTTAAAGAGATCTTTAAGATGTGATATTAATGTAAAGACTTAACAAAGATAAAACAACTTCTAAGGTTAAAGGATCTACTAATAATATTTCAAACAAGTATAGTTTAAACTCCTTTTATTACTCAACCGGAAACTACACACAAAGAAGGTTTTAGTCAAATGATTTATCATTAATAACTCATTTTTAAGTTATTCTCATGATCATATTAATTATCTTTAATTACCTTATTTGAATAACGCCAACACTTGTAAATGTTATCAAGTACTTACGGTGCTAATATATGTCAACAACAAATCAAGATCTTTTTATAGTATAGGTGTCTGTTCTGCATGCAATAAGCTATGAAAGAATCAAGTATTTGTTATGTCAAAGATTGTACACCATGAATAAAGACTCACAACTTAACATTAAGGGTATTAAGATTATTAAGATAATAATTACAACATATGTTAATAACATATTTTCTTGAATTTAAACATTAAACTCTATTTTGAGTTATTACTATTCTTATTCTTATATCATTAGTATAACTTTTTTACCTTGATAAAAAGAAATTTAACTAAACATAATTAAGAAGAAAAATATAAATAAACAAGATGAGAGCATATGCATGATATAAATTAACTAAGCATAATAAGAAAAATAATAAGCATAAACAAGAGATTAATGAGAATATAATATGAAATAAAATTTGAATATTAAAAATGCAAATAAAAAAAGCAAGAGAATATGTTTTGATCTCAAAACCAATATATCTTAAATGGATGGTAAACGTCTTCTTTTATAGACTAAAATTTAGAACTATTAATATCGAGGCTAACTATTTATCTCAACTCTCCAACCTAAAAATAATGGGCTTATTTGGGCTATGGGCTTTTATAACTCTATATAGTAGCTGAACACGATAATATCTAGGCTACAAGACTAATTCGAACTTCTCTATTCTTGCTAAGATTTGAACATAAAAATGACAATATTAAATCTCGAAGCTCTTCATGAATATTTTAGGCTTACGTCTTAGCTTTGCATCAACCTAAACCACATTTAAATCCATGGTTGATAGCTCCATTTTTAACCCAAAAATTGAACGGTGTTCTAGTTTGACTAAAACCAACCCAACTTGGATTTCTTCTCTATGCCTAACTCTTTTTTTGTCTCTTCATGTAAACCTCAATTTCAATAATCAAACACATCAATCAATCATTTAAATTGTGAGATTTGCTTATTTTATGAACCTGCATTTAAAATCAAGCATTTATCATAAATTAAAGATATCTTATATTATTAGACTTGTTATTATAAAATGTGTTAAAGTTAGAGAATTTAATGATACTTTAAGTGCAATATGATGATATAAAACCTTAATAAAATGAACATTTAAGTACTTATCACAAAGCATTATATATAGAGACATTGCATGGTGACATGGAGATTTCATTTGAAGACATAAAGACTTTCCTTTGAGACATGGAGATTCTCATTGGAGACATTAAGAATTCATTGGAGACATGGAGAAACACGAGCACTTTTATTAAAAAAGTTTTAAAGATTTTCTTATAAGGCATGGCATTCCTCGATATTAATTATTATACTCTTTTTGTGAGAGCGCAACGTCAGTTGCGACCCTTTCTTTTATGAGTTCTTGAAGGTCTTTAGTTGTATAGGAAGTCACCACCTAGTATTATAGATACTAGGAACCTTAACTAGTCTTTTAGAGATTCTAGGTAAGGGACCTGGTTGTGGTAAAGGAAAGGTATTAACATCCCTAGTATGTCTTACCTGAGGTAAGCTCCAATGTTTTTCTTTATTTGCTATGATATGATGGTGTTTCTATTTCTATTAGCCTACTATGACGGGTTTACTACAATGAACAAACCCCGGTTTTCTAAGTTAAAAGCTTGGTCCGAAGATAACGATGTCTTCAATTATCATTGATGCTTATTTGTAAACTTGGAATTTTAGCTACCGCGTCATTCCAAATAATATTTCAGATAAAATTTCTTAAATTTTTTATCCTTATATAAAGAATGAATGAGTTGTATTATTCCCAATAATATTTCAGATATTGACCTCATACAAGTTTTTTTTATTCTTATATTAAAAGTGAGTAATAAAAGAATTATTATCCTTAATAATATTTTGAATAGGAACACATTTAAGATTTTTTATCCTTATATTAAAAGTGAAAAATATATTTATTGCCAAAAATAAATTTTTCATATTTTTGAGATGTAGGGCAAAATCCTTAGGCAATTTTACAAACTTGTTGTAAAATCCATAAGACATTTTGTTTTTCTAAAACATGCCAAAATATTTTTTGATTTATTTTTTTAAAAAATGCTGAAAATAATTTTAGGATTTTTGGGCATATGCAATAAAAAAATTATATATTTTTTTATTTTATTTTTTTTTAAGATCTTTTTTTTACAAACATCCATTTTCCTTTAGAATAAAACTATCCATAACAATGTTAACAACTCGTTTGCCAAACACACATTCAAAGTAAAATTTTTTTTATTAAAATAGTTGCAAACAAAATAGGGCTTTATCTATCCGACCCTAACTTTGACCCGACCAAGTTGACCAAAAACCTTTGATTTGACCATAAACCGATCCAAAGACCAATGATTTGACTGAAAAAAAACCAAAATCTAAACAAGAACATAAAACTAATCAATCTTGAAAAAACACAACATAATTGTTTTTCATCTAAACCGAATCAAAACTCGGAAAAAACAACACTAATAAACATTCAAATTAGTTCAAGCAACATGAACTTGAATCCAAACCATATTGCATGAAATAAAAAGGCATATAAATGTTGTAAATCATGTAAGGATAAAAAATCAAGCAACTAAACTCAACAATTATCAATGAATAGTACTAATTTGGCCAAAATAGGTTTCGGTGCCAAAAACAAAACTCTAAGATTAAAACTTTTAAAGAATTGTTTATTGATGTAAAACAACCTTCAATTATTAATTAATCAAGTCTCGAAGTGTTTAGTGTAAAGAGATGGACTAAAAGCGGTTTGAATCATGGAGCCAAGGCAATGTTATTGGAAAGCACACGAAAAACACAAACCCAACAAACCCAAAAATACCCAGCACACTGTCAAACTTAGAACTAGCCTTTTTTAACCTCTAAAACATGTTTTCTTAGTTTCAACAAATCACATTACCATAATCAAGCATGTTTGAACCAAGAGAACTAACAAACAACATTAAATTATCAAAATCATGCAAGATGTTTCAATTTTAAAAATTGGCAAGTCTGAGTAGCCTATATATTCATGCAATTTGGATTCAAAATTGGTTTTCTAAACATATATTCATAAATAACAATATTTCTTCACAATGCATTAATCGAACTAACAAAAACTTAAAAAACTATTTTATTAAAAACAACCTAAATGGAAAGATTTTTTTACATTGAAAACATCAAACACATCAAAAAAATGCTTTGGAAAACAACATCAGACCATCGAATGAAAAATAACAACAATAAAAAGGCAAACACAACCCTACTTTACAAGCATTCCAAACCTCATCTTCATGTTTGTAAACTAAATACAAATCAAATGACAACCAAAATCACCTTAAGCAAGCCACATAGACTCCACTTTTAAGTTAGAAAATATGCCTTTAGACCTTTAGAACAACTACTACCCTCTTTGCTTTTGCTTTCTTCCTTCCCCAACTTTGACTTTCCAAAGTGATATTTATATGGTTTTTCTAAGGTTTTTATAAGGATTCAATTAAAAATTGATTATTTTTGGGTAAATATATTGCCCTAGGTCAGTTATTCGGGCATCACCTAAATTATAGGTCAAGGAATTCCTTACCGAACAAAAAAAACTCCTTACTATTTGTGCATGGCCAAAACAAGGTTTGCCAAATAATTTTTTTTTAGCACTACTAATGTCAAAGTTAGTGCAATAATGGTGGCAAATGTGGTCTTGTGTGAGTAAATTTGTTAGTGTTGTTGAAAAGAAGAAAAAAAGATGATTATTGTTTCTTTTGTTTATTTAATCAAATAACTTTAATAAATAAATAAAGAGACTAAATTGGAGATGAAATAAAAATAGATGGGAGAATAACCTTTTTCATTAACTTTGAGATTGCTAAGCATTTTTCCTGTGTTTTACATTGCAGTTTTCACTATTTTAATTTTATAATTCAACCACAATTTAAAACTTTATATCATAAAATTATATAAAAAAAAATTAAATTGGAAAAGGTTATGAAAGTGAAGTTGATTAATCCAAGAACCGAATATGAAATCGGGATAACTCTATTAAAAGAAAAACAACAAAAATCATGAATTTGAAGGTCCCGGTAACCAAATATCAAATGATAAAATTTGAGAAAAATCGGTTTGAAAAAAGATTGATGTCAAATGGGGTTAATCTTTAAAATCTGGACTGGGGTCATGAGATCTAGTTACCTTTATAGAAGGTAAACCCAAAAAAAATTATGAAGCAAAGTTCTCAACCATCCAAAATTAAAAATAAAATAAATAACAATAAAAAGAATAATGACCAAATATCATATAAAAATTAAATGAAATAAAATAATGAGGTATGAAATTGAAAAATAAAATAAATTACGAAAATGATAAAAAAATAGTAATCAAAAGAATGAAAATCAAATTAGATAAAAAAATTAAATAAAATGTTGATGGACAAAATTGAAAAATAAAATGAACTTCAAAAATCATTGAAAGCAAAACAAATAACAATAAAAGGAATAAAGACCAAAATTGATACAAATACAAATACAAATTGATAGAACGCATTTAATTTTTGAAAGGACAGGCGTGAAATTAGTGGCAAGGAGAGAGAAAAGAGAAAGGAGACAAAAAAAATCTACGAAAGCCCAACAAATGAAAGATAGTATTTGAAAGCCGAACGATGCCGCAAGCAACAATCATTTATTTTTAAAATTATAATTTATATTTATTAAAATATCAAATAATCTCTCCATCAATTTGATAATATGAAAGAACACCTTGATAAAAGTCAAATATATTTTTGTTTTAATAATAATTCAGACATTTTACCATTCTTATAAAATATAAAAACACTATCCAATAGGAAATTATTTTCTTGCTTGCACGACACAAAAAAGATTTGTGTAGGAGAGAGCCTCTATTCTTATAAAATATCTCGCAAACTTTTCAAGAAATTATTGCCCCGGAGGTGATGAAGCTTGTCGTCTTGTGATGATTAAAAAGCCACCGAACGCGAGAACCACGCACGTTCGAGGAAGGAAACTGACAAGTCCTCCGATAACAACTTTAGAGGAAGAGGCACGTTCCAGAAAAGCTCCAGACATTATTGATGTTGGACAGCGTGCCACCTGCCACCACAGTGGAAAGCCTCCAAACATGTCGTGCTCGACAGCTTGCCCCGCGACAACAATGGAAAGCCTCCAAACATTATTGATGTTCGCCATGACAATAATACCTTCTTCTTTATATATATATAAATATACATAATGATTATTTTTTAAAAATTTATTATTGTTTAAAACCGTATAGTAGTTCTTTTGTCTCTCCTAAGAAAACTTAACACATGCTTTGAAGGGTATAAAAATCTTTTTATATAGCTCATTTATCATTTCCAAACATATTCCAAATAAATTAGTTTTTGTCTAAATTAATTATACAGTGAAACGAACAAATACTCATAGAAGCAAAAAATTTAAATCTGGATAGAAGGGATATTTTTATAATATTCTTTTTATTATTAAAATTTAAGTTAAGAAGCACTTTGATATTTGATCAAATATAAAAAATAATAAACAATTAAAATGCACAGTAAAACTATAAAAATACCCTTAAAATGAAAAAAAAGGTCTGAGTTCAAGGGGCATTTTTGGTTTTTCAAAATAGTTTTTGTAATTACAAAGTTAGCTCAGGGACAATTTTGTATTTGACTAAAAAAATAAACAAAAAAGAGGGAAGGCGTGGAGGCGCCTGCATCTTCAGGCAGCGTGTGACGCCTCTCTATGTCTAAAAATACTATTTCATCACGTCGTTGGAAGCGTCATTATCTTCTCTTCATGTTGGTGAAGCATATGTCTTTGTTGGTGGCATAATTTGTCGTTGGTAGATCTATATTTTTTCCCTTTTGTTTTCTCTCTCCTCTCCCAAAAATGTAACTTGGCCTTTTTTGTTGTTGTAATTTCAACTTTAGTTTTTATTCTTTTAATTTCTTATTTTTTTATCTTGATTTTTTTGTAGAAGTTTTATTTGTTTTCAATATCATCATTCAATCTCAATTTGCCAAATATTATATTTTCTAATTTGGTCTTCGTTCTTTTAATTTCTAATTTTTTCCTTGGTCTTTTTATAAAATTTTTATTAGTTTTCAATTTTATCCTTTAATTAAAATTGATGGTATTATATTTTCCAATTTAATCTTTATTGTTTTGATTTCTAATTTTTTTATTGGCACTTTTGTAAAAGTTATTATTCTTTTCAATTCCATCTTTCAATCAAAATATTATTTTTATTTTTTATGTCAATTTTAATTTTCATTCTTTTTAATTTTTTTGGTCCTTTTGCTAAATTAATTTTTCTTTTCAATTTCACCCTTCAATCAAATAAAGAATTAATTTTTTTTCAATTCTCATCCTCATTCTTTTAATTGCTATTTTTAAACCCTTTTGTATAATTGAATTTTTTTTTAATTTCATTCTTTTGATAATTAATTGATTGAAAATTAAATTTCATGGTTTTTTCAAATTATGTGCTCCGGGTCTAATGACTTGGGTTATGGTTTTGAAAAACTAACTTAATTTTTTTAAAGAGCTTTATATTCATCATTATTTTTTTATCGGGTTATTCAAACATCATGATCTTAATCGCAGATTTGACAGGATATCCGAGTTAGCTAAATTCTAATTACCGAGATTATAAATTTATCATAAACAGTTTTTTATGCTATTTTTTTACCTTTATGTCGGCACTTGAACATTGTATTTTTACACAAAAATATAGCGCAGCCCCACAATAAAGTACGAGCACCGAAATTAGAATATAATTAGTAACATGACAATCGACTAGCCCTTGATCAATTAATTACAACATCTTTGATCAGCTTTAGAGATTCTTCAAGATCATCGCAAGATTGATGAGGATCAGGAAAATATCCCTTCGTCAACTGATAAGCTGATATTCAATTTGTTGGCATAATGACAACATGAATCATCAATGCCAGAAAACAAATATTTATAAGTTAAATATATTAAACTTAGAATATTCACATACAATTTGATTGAAAAGTTATGAAGAGAAATCTTCAGATTCCCAAAGTCATCATAACTGTCAATTATTTTGAGATGATTTGCATGCCAATAATGTATTTTAATATTTAGAACACATGTTATTGACTGTTAGCTAATTTATATATATATATATATATATATATATATATATATATATAGACATAGTTTCCCATAGGACGTGGAACTATATAGGGCATTTGATGGCCATAAAAAAGTGATTTCTTCTGGAGGACCAGGCAATAGTTTGAGTTGGAATGCTTACCAACTGCGACAATAATAATGGAATTTATTTTAACAAGAATGCTATGGAACTAATGTTTGATTACTACTTTTTAATAAAACAAACATTATGGAAATTAAAAAAAATATAATTATGTTTGATAATGATGTGTATTTATATACTATTTTGTTATGACGAATAAGATAGAATAATATATAAAAAAAATTATTTTACACTTAATATGTATTATTATTAAACTTATCGATTTTAAAAAATTGTTAGATATTATTGTTTTTTATTTTAGTTTATATTGACTATTGAAATTAATACTATTATAATAACCATAGTTATAAAACCAGGACTGACTTGACAAGTTGACCTGGGGTCTAGACTAGTCCAAATTTAAAAAAAAATTAATGATTGACTTGACTTAACTTGACATAATAAAAACAAGGTTGCTTTGATTATTTTAATTTTTTTAGGTCAACTAGGTTGATCCTCCCAACTTGTGACCTGAATCTTGTCTCAGGTTAACACCGGAGTCAGGTTTTAAAACTATAATAATAACTATTTTTATTCATTTGTTGACTTGGGTCAAACCGGGTTGACCCTCTAACCCATGACTCAGACCTTGCCTTGGTTAACGTCTGAGTTGAGTTTTAAAATTATGATAATAACAACTTTTATTCTTATATTGACCCTCTCGAACCATGACTCAATCCTTGCTTCGAGTTGAGTTCTGAATCGGGTTTTAAAATTATGATAATTACCACTTTTATCATATGTTGACCCTCTTTACCCGTGACTCAGTCTTGCCCCTATCGACTCTCAAGTTGGGTTTTATAACTATGATAATAACTAATTTTATCTTTATGTTGACCTAGATCAACGATCAACTCCACTCGTGAACCGAGCTTTGTTTTAGGTTGACTCATGAATCAGGTTTTAAAATTATAATAATAATCATTTTCACACTTGGATCAACTCGATCCATAACCTGGGCTTTGACTAGTGACATGGGCTTTGTAATTATAATAATAATCATTTTCACACTTGGATCAACTCGATCCATAACCTGGACTTTGACTAGTGACCTGGGCTTTGTTCGAGATCCTTTCACACACACACACACACACAAGGTTATACTCCTTGTTTAATAATAAGGGATGTTTTTTCTAGAAACTATTAACTGTTAGCATATTAATTAAAAAAATTATTTAAGTAACCAACAAAACTCATATTAAATATTTTTGATGAAATATAAAAGATAAAAATAATCAAGAAAACTATCTACAATTCTCCATCAACATAAACTAAATTCCTATAAATTATGTAAAAGTTTATAACATAGTAGATGTATTATATATTATATGGATTTTTTTTCAATTAATTTTTTTAAAATAAAATAATGAAATCAAGTGATACAATAGTTTTTCTACAAAAAAAAAAAATCAAAAGTAATTAAGAATTGAAACTAACATGAATCAACAATTTAAAATATATTATATATATTTTTAAAATTTGATTACTTTTTTATTCTAGTTTTAAAATGGATTTTTTTTAATTTAGATTTAATCAATACAAAAACTTATACATTGATTCTAAGTAGTAAAATGCTATAAAATTTGTATAGAATCCGGTTTAATAATTATATTTATGATCTCTATTAGTATTTAAACAAAATCCAAATAATTATAATGACTAAGAATTCACAAATAAATAATAATAATATAATTCAATTGTTATAATTATTGATTAACTTATTTGTGTTTCAAATTGCTTTTTAAATTATTTTTCACTTGAAAAGGCATTAAATTAATGTTTTTAAGGTATTTTTAGATGGTTTTGATGTGTTAGTCTCAAAAATAAAAATAAAAAAATATTATTTTAAAATTTTTTTAATTGAAAAGAACTTTTAAAAAATATCATTCATCACAATGCCAAACGCACACAAAAGAAATTTAGTTCAACTAGGGATGATCATTTTCAGTTCAATTTAGTTTTTACCTATAAAAACTACAAAACTAAAATTTTTTATTTAAAAAAATTTAAACCGAACCAAAGCTGGTTCCAACTGTCCGGTTTTGGTTTGGACATCATCATCATCATCACAATCAAGAAGCATATCAAGAACATTGCACTTTAATTCCTTAATACTATTGACATCAAAACTTGGAATTCAAATCTAGAATTATAACATGATAAATTAAATTAGAAGATATAAAAATAAAAGGTAGTATTTTTACCATACATTTTCAATAAATGCCTTAATTTTTGAACTAATTATCATTCGTTGCTAAATGTAAGTCTCCACCAAATTCTACAAAATAAAAAAATTAGACATGTTAGATTTAAAATGCGTCAATTAATAAATCATAAAATAAAAGGTGTAAGTTTATAAGAAAAATTACATGATTCAAGGTTTTTATAAGTTTCAAAATCATTCATCAAGGTTCTAATGTCGGTTGGAATTAGTCTATGATGCAACCAATTTTGACAACAAATAAGTGTTTGAATTGTTGCTAGAGATAGAGAAATTTAAAATTGGTCGAGTATACGACCACCTATGCTAAAGGCTAATTCAGAAGCCACTGTGGATATAGGAATAGCTAGAGCATGTTGTGCAACCTTTGAAAGTATCTTATATTTTGAAGAATTACTCTTCCATCACCTTAAAATATCTAATTTATCATCATTAGGATCCTCACAACCATCAACTAAATATCTCTCAACTTCATTTATATTTTCCAAACTATCTTCCTCATGTAAATGCCTTTTGAATCGAGCCAAAGTGTTAACATCTACCTCTATATCATCAATAGCATTAACATCATGTTTATGCCTATTATCATCCACCACTTCATCAACTTTCAAATAAAACTAATACAACAAGCTCACCAAATTATCTTTCACCTTTTTTTGTTAGCAATTGTGCTTTGTCATAATCATATAACTCACTAAAATAAAATTTCACATATTTCAACTTGAGATGTGGATCTAAGACATAACCATATATAACAAAAAAAAAATAATTAACTTCAAAATTCCAATACTTCTCAGACTTTAACATCATGTTCATCATCATTCCACTTAAAAGATTATCTCTACTTTTACACAATTGCAACAAGTTTGTTTGCATGTAAATCAATTCATTGGAAAAAGAATTTGATGTGACATGCAATGAGCCATAAAATCTCAATGTAACCATCTAAAATATCTTTAAGAATTTCACCGAAGTTCTATCATTTTTCCAATCCTCCAAACTAGGTGGCCCTATGTTTTTTTATTCCCTTTTGAATCAACCTCTAAAAAGTAACTCAAATACCTAGGTTTGCTTTCACCTAACCTTATAAACACTTTTTCAAACTTTTTAGCAGCTTCTAACATAAGATAAGTTGAATTCTATCGAGTTGCAACATCTAAACACAATGATTTATTACACTCTATATGCAACTTTTCTACATATTTCTTAAATGCAAGTTGCCTAGAAAGTGAAGATCTTACAAACCTAATTGCATTTTGAATCTTAACAACCAAAACATTAATCTCTTTCAAGTCATCACATACAATAAAGCTTACAATGTATGCACAACATCTAACATGCAAATGTTCATTTAACAATATATTAGTTGGCCAATCTTTCATCATATTCTTCAAATATGAAATAGTTACATTATTAGGGCTTGCATTGTCTACTGTAATAGTCAAAAGTTTATTAATCCCCCACTTTAACAAATAATTCTCAATAACTTAACCAATTATTTCACCTATATGATTGGAAACTTGACAAAAATTAATAATTTTTTTATGCAAATTCCACTCATTATCAATCCAACAAGTTGTTAAGGACTTATAATTAACGTTTTGGATTAATGTTCATGTATCTGTTGTTAAGCATAATCGTTAACCCCTAAGAGCTATCATTAATCTTTCATTCTCTTCAACATAAAGTTTTAAATAATCACATATAGCAATGAAACTAGAATGAATGTCAAATCTAGGTTGTATGGTCATAGAAAATAATTTAATTCCCTTACCCTCTACAAATTAAATGGCAACTCATTAATTATAACTACTTTTACTGGTGCTTGTCTGCATTCATCATAATTGTAACCTATTGCCTTAAGAGTGCCTCTATTTTGATCTCCCGATTCATCCTCTTTTTTCTTAGGTTCTAATACCAAAATTTTTTGCTCCTTATCATGCACAAAAGAAACTTTTTGCATACCTTTAAATGACTCCATGTATTACTTGTTCCATTAAAAATAGTATGACATGCATAATCTTTTCCACAATAATTACATTCAACTCTAGGAGTTTAAGATCACCATTAAGTTTTGTAAAATGATCCTAAATTTGTGACTTTTTCTATCATCAACATTTATTTTCCTTGATGTAAGGACTAAAGTTTGTTTACCTTTATTATCCATGACGAATCCTGCAATAGTTGATGTTGGGTTGGTGTTTGAAGTTGGGGTATTAGTTGATGTTGGGGTACTACCAGTGGATAAAACATTTTGATTTTGAAGTTTTTCCATCTGTAATTACCAAATGAAAACATGTTAATAATCATAATTTATATGAGACTTAAAGGTACTAACATTAAAAAAAAATTAACACTAAAAAAACTATTGTAATAGTTAATATTACATTTTGGCAGGTTTCCAATAATTTTTATGGCTTTGTTTTTTTTTTTTTTGTGTTTTATGTCCTTCCAACATGTTTTATTTGCATAGCGTTCAAAAAAAGTTGAACACCTTAACATTAACAAGTCAAGGGCCTTCTAACCACTCCAACATCAAATTAATAAAAAATACACCCAGTTGCTAAAGGAAAAAAGAATTTTTTTTTTTACATGAACAAAAACTATCGTAACAAGAACAACATGACAAGAACTTGGTACGTATATCTATGAACTCTTTTGGACAGTGATAGGTTATAGTAATTTTAAGCTTAAAGGATGGTTCATATCCTTCATTGTATTCAAATAACAACGAGAATAGGCTTTCTCTACTACAAATATAAAAAGCCTATTTTATCTTTATACAACTAATGCAAAAGTCTACCCAATAGCATTTAAGTAGTAATTAGCAAAGATCATTGATTAAAGCTTGCCACAATGGTATCAAGTTTCCAATTCTAAAAAGGTTTACAATCTAGTCCTAAAGTTTTATTTTTTTAAAATTGTAACCTTAAAGTCAAGATTTATCTCTTATAAAATATGTATTCTAAACCCCTAAATATTAAACTTTTAGTTTCCTCTCAACTCTGATGAACGAAAAAAATGTCATTAGAAGTTATAGTATTATGAAGGGGGATCAATTGTGCGTTTATCCTTTCTCTCGATTTAAGATATAGGAGGGGGATCAATCAACTTTTTTTTAAAAAAATCAAATACCCATGGTTAGAATTAACAACAGGGGAAGATTAGTTAGGCTCATCACAAACCATGTGATAGTCAATTCTCTATTGTTTGTAAAATCAAAGGAAAATTGATGCTGTTTTTTTTATGACAAACACATGTTGATTTAACAAAATTAAAAAACATTGAGAAATAAAAAACATATGTTAAAGAAAAATATTAACAGAGAGAGAAATCATACTGCAAAGAACCAAAGAAGGGTTCTTAGATGGACTGTTGTCGAGGCTTTGGGGTGATGCAAAATCTACCTGTACAACATACAATTAAAAGTTGAATCATTTATACCGAGTCTGATATACATAATGCATAGAAAATAAATGTTACCAACTAGGATGCTAGATCAGGAGATGTAAATTGAAAGGTTGGGTCTGGCGGGTCATATGTGGTAGCTTGGGTGAAGGTTGTTGGTTTGCTAGATATGATGATGAATGATGAAGATTTCACAATACTGATTAAAGAATGAAGAATTGTCTGTGGACTTGTAAGTGTTATTTGTGAGAGGCTATGTCATTGTGAGGAATAAGGTGGGCGCCTGGTAGGGTTGCTAGGTTAGAAAAGAAATGATACTATTACTCTATTAGAAAGCATTTTTTTATTTATAGTACTTTTTTGTAATTTGAACCAGTTCGATTCGGTTACAGATTACTGGTTTTATCCTTATGAAACCAAAACTGAATCGAAGTAGAAGTTTTTTTAAAATATTCTAATTAGTCTAATCGATTTTTTCATGGTTTGGCTTTTTTTATTTTCTCAATTTAATTGGTTTTTTAGTTTTTTTACTCATCTCTAAGTCGAGCCATGAACATAATTTATCATGGAAGGTTTATTGAAAAACTTTCGTAGAGTAAGAGATTGTAGAGAATAATTTATTAGGGTGCTTAATATGTTAGGTTTTTATAATATTAAAATTAATTTTATATATTTGATTGTAGATATTAAAAATAATAGATAATCATT
The DNA here is from genome assembly GCA_015852605.2 of Populus deltoides. Classification (NCBI taxonomy): domain Eukaryota; kingdom Viridiplantae; phylum Streptophyta; class Magnoliopsida; order Malpighiales; family Salicaceae; genus Populus; species Populus deltoides. The sequence continues at coordinate 5,654,905 of CM027588.2, read as the reverse complement.
TCAATTTTCATAATATTCAAACAACAATTAAAAGTATTAGAGAATATTATTAGAAGAAGATGTTGGAATGTTATGGGTATATGAAGCTTAATGTGTTATGTTTTTCGATATCATTGCATATTCTAGAGTCCAAGTGTTTTTGTAAATATGATTGTATTTATTTAATTTACAACTCTTTTAATAGTAAAGATAAACCAGTTTGTGGATTTGAATCTTTAGCATCATGACATCTAATTGGCGTGGCTATACGCTTTGGTGGAGGAACCATAACTTTAGTTGGACACCCCTATATTTTCATGTATTTATAGGAAGGTCTTGAACATTTCATCACTCACATGATCTCTTGTTTAATTTCTTGTAAGGTATTTTATCTAAAATATAATTTGATGATAAAATAGTCCCCCTCACAAGTTTTAAGGCAATCTTGAACTTATTAACATAACATCATCAATTTGTTTCAACGTTTAATTCTTGCATTTAATCATACAATTTTTGTTACGGTGAAAACAAGCCATGGTCTGATGAATTTTAACATGCTTAAAATAAATTTCATCAAAAGGTGAATCATAATTCCTATTTTTATCACTTCTTATGATCTTGATCTTTTAGCTAAATTAGTTTTCAGCCTTATTTTGAAATGTTTGAACATTTCTAAGGCCTCATCTTTGCTTTAAAAAAAAAAAAAGAAATAGACATATAAATCTATTGTGCAATCATTGATAAAAGTAATAAAATACCTTTTACCACTTGTAGTTTACATAAATTTTAAATCACATATATTATAGTGAATTAAATCTAGAGGCTCGTTACTTCTGTTTATGAAATGAATTAGAAGACTTAACCATTTAAACAAATGAAGAAACTTTATTAACCTTCTTGTCTTTTTTTTAACAATAATTATCATGTTGTTCTTAAATAGCCCATCACATAAATATCTCTTACCCATAGACATCTCACTCTTGGCGAGGACAAACTTTATTTGGCTCAAAAACCCTCCTAATCCATCTTTGCTCAACAATGAGCTAAAAACCATATTCTTTTGAATGTTAGAAGCATGAACCACATTCTTTAGAGTCAATTTTTTCTAGATGTCATCTTAGCCCCACTTGCATATGGCCTAAATATTTCATACTAAAGAGTTATTTATGAACAATTATTCTCTATTAATAGTTATTGTATACTCAGAAAAACTAATCTTGAAAAAACATGCATGACATGTAACTTTGAAACATTAATGTAATATTTTAGAAAACCAAGATAATCATTAATGTAATATGCTCATAATTAAAGATATTTTAGAGTTCTATATATATATCTCTCTCTCACCGTCCATGCAAAAACAATATAATATTTGAATTGCGAGATCCATGTTATCAAGATATGCTAATCTATTTACCATAAATGTTAAGCGTACACAAAATAGTTTTATTAATAGTTAGTGTTATTAACATTGATTTCAACTTATGTTATCTCAGTAAAATGATAACATTTATAAATATAAATATCACACAATCACACACACACACATATATATATATGAAGATGCAGGAGCCTACCTAGTAGTAAGAAGGGTGTTAGATTGTAAGGATGTTTTCAATTTGAAACCCAACAAGAGCAGTTTATTGTTTTCCTCTTTACCAATCTTGACACTATTAGATATTAGGTTCGAATCCTAGATATAACCTTCTAGTTTCTTTTTCCTAAGTTTGGCAAATAAATTAACAACAAACAATTAGTGCATTAATCCATAAATCACTGCAATTAATGATAATTAAATAGTAGATCAATTTCTAGCACACAAATTTGACAAATAAACAATAAGTTTGATGGATAAATTTTGACAACAGATAAACAAAATAACATATAATAACAATCATGTCATCTCCATTTTTTAAGTTTCCAACTCTTCTCTAATTTTTTAGTTCAAGTTTATAAGTAATAGATAAACTACAACAAACTTACACACAAAATATATGTTCAAAATTACCATATTTTAATAGATGAACTATATCATACATAATAAATAAAGACATAGTTTATATGTATACTATATAGAGAATATTTTACTATTAAAAAATTTAACATTAACAAAAGGAATTGACATTTGTTTAATTTGGATTTTTGAAATTTTCATTTGTTTTCTCATGATCTCTTGGTTACCAAATAAAAAATATTAAAATTGTAAATTGCACTGTCACTTTATCATATAAAATTAAGTTTGTCCTTTTATGATCATTAAAATCTCACTATACACGAGCAACTGGTAAATAAAAGGAGAAATCGGGCAATCAACATACAAAATTAAAAAAATAGTGAATTAACATAGTAACTAAAGTTTTGATGAAATAACATATTTTTAGATGTCGTAGTTTTGGATCATGATATTTAATTAAACATCGTGGTTATACAACAAAACTTTAATTGATATCTCACAATTGCAACGTCAATTAAATTCAGGATTAACCGGTCGACTGATTCGTAATGGTCACTTAAATCGGCCGACTAGCTAACTAATACAGGCGAAAGCTAAAGACAACAACAAACAAAGAACATAAACTTTTATAAGCGAAAGGGGTTGCAGATGTGAACCCCAAATTCATAGGTTTATTCTCTCTAAAATAATAATAATGGAGTTTGTATCTTTAGGAGGTTTACAAAACCTTAAATAGGCCAAAAACCCTACCTCAACTAGGAAACAAAAATCCAAAAAATAACAAGGAAACAACTATAGAATCCAAAACAATGGAAGAAATCCAAAAATAATAAGGAAAAACACAAAACTGCCAAAATCAAGGCAGTATAGCAAGATTTTTTAAATCTAAAGATTCGATAGTCGGATAAAAAATTACAGCCCTTTTTATTCATCATTTTGTTCTAGTGTGATCAGACCTCTTCTTGGACGTAGGCCTATCCCACTGGTCCATAAATACATAAGTTAGGTCATCCACCTAATCTGTCTAGGGCAAATCTTCATCTAGTTATGACAAACTCACATTTGACTACTTAGAATCACCCGTTTTTGCAAGCTCGACTACATCATTGACACTAAAAAATAAGGAACAATTACTATGTGAACAATAACTTTTTAAGATTTTAATTGGAGTCTGTTTTTAAGTTTACAAGTTAGAGAAATATGTATAATCTGACTCAAAACATATTTAGCGTGAATTGTTTAAATCTTGTTATTCTGAAGCGCGATAACTATCTTGTTGTGCTTAAGAATAACAACATTTAGTAAATGTCGCGCTTTAGAAGCATGACAAGGTGAAAATATGCTGTTTTACTAATTTTTTTCAAATAATGTTATTTTGCTAAAACTTTTAATTTACTGTGCTATTTTTTTTTTTAAAAAAAAAAACTAAATGAAAGCAGTTGACAAGTCTTTTAGGCCGACTTGTCTTTGGCTTGTGCAAGTGGCTGATTTCCATTATTGTTGGTGATCTTGATATGTTTGAATTCAACTTATTGAGATTATTTTTTTATTAATACAAGACTATTCTTTTCAAGGTTCATGTATTCAAAGTTTAAGTTTTTTCTTTCCTTTCTTATCTTTTAAATTTTATAAGCTTATTTTAACTATTTATTTCAAATACCACAGTCTTACCTTTGACGTTTAAAAAAGTTGAGTTTTCATATGTGATTTTTACCTAATTATATTATTTTTTAATATTTTTCTCAATAGTAATTTGATAAACTTCCTTTAAAGAAATTGTTTTCTTCCCTTGAAGGACAAAAGAAAGAAATCATGTATGAGAGAGAAACTTTGTTATAAATATCATACAATCTTTTAAAACAATTATTTTTCCTAGTGAAAATGACAAGGAATTGACCACTTGCCATAAAATCATGTCTCTTCCCAGAAAATGTGCTTCTTCTTATTAGCACGAGATAGACTTTAGATGCATGGAGTTAAAAGACATGACCTCAGCCGTCCCAAGCTCTCCTTCCTCCTCCGTCCCACTTTTCAAAAAATTCTAAAGACATGACCTCAGCCGTCCCAAGCTCTCCTTCCTCCTCCGTCCCACTTTTCAAAAAATTCTCTCATTCTTCTTAGCACGAGATATGTGGAGTTAAAAAAACTTTATCTTATTTCAGCGGTCCTGACGAAAGGAAGAAAATGATGGTTGACGAGAGGTCAATTCTCTACTATTTTCCCGAGGACAATAATGTTTTTAAAAAGTTTGTGGATGGTATTAATAACAATTATCCCATACCTTTGTGTTCTGAAGACGTAGAGATGGTACAATTTTAATGGTTTGATTATTTATATACAATCAATTATCTAATAATTGAATTATATTATTATGATTTTATTTACATGTAAATAAAAATAGTAGCATATATCATATTTATGAAAAAATCTCTACCTGAATTTTGTTATAAATTTTATAACAATCTCGTAAAATCAAGTAGAATATATGGATCAAAGACCTTGAACCCTATGAAAAGATAATCTACTTTAAGCTAACACCACAAAAGAAAAAAAAAACAAGTCTTTTTCGGAAGAAAAGAGAGGAATAAGAGGAATTAAAGTAAAGGAAAACAAGTAAATAAATTGTAAAAAGTTAGTAAATAAAAAAAAGGATAAATTGAAGAATTGAAATTGCATATATGAGACTGATCACATTTTATAATAATAATTATGTGACCTTTTATATATTGGTACATAATTTGAATTCTATCTAAATATATAAATCAAATATATACACAAATGTTGGTATAAAGTAATAAGACCTTTTTGAGTCATAATACAAACTAAACTCATTCTCTATTGATATCGTCTAAATCTTGAGTTAATATTATGACTAATAAGTAGTTTATATGTTGAGGACTTCCACTCTAAATAGAACTAATCTTTCTAATTCTCCGTGCATGTTCAAATACTTATGGTTGATCATTTTTATTAGGTGATCGTGGCTTCTAGTCACTTGGTTGAGTCGCTAATTGATTTCTCGAATCTCTTGGCCAATTACGACTCTTTCAATATGCTTGATTTCACCACACTCGATCAATTTCAGCTCTCTTCCTCTCTTTCTTACAAATAGTCATCATTCTTCATTTAACATTTAACAAGTAATAAGAACTTTTTTATTTTCCAAAGAAATGATTTTTTTTTACATATATATACTTAATTGATTTATCTAATCAACCAAATATGAAATGAAAAGTGACATTATTCAATTAAAACCATCGACCAAGTTTTAAAAGTACTTTAACTTTTAAGTTTGATGTTTAGGGTTTTTTTTTTTTTTTTTTTTTGCATTTCAAATATAATAATTACCTCAATCCCATAATCAATTTCCAACTAGTCTCTTTCTTTATAAAATCTCTAACTTCTTTAGTGTAGAAATCATAAATTACATGTCATGACACAAACCTAAACCTTCCTTTCAATTCATTAGAGTAATGACTTCACCAATCTCACTTCTCTGCCATACCAAACTCATCCTTGCCTCAAACAATGCACCATCGTTCATGGTTGGAGAACCTTATATTTACTAAAGGATGTAGTAAATAAATAAAGCTTCATTAAGACAAGTTCATGAACTTGAATATTTAGAAGAAAAGTCCACTTATGTGTTCTTGTATCATGAATGCATACCATATTTAGTAACCATTTGGTGAAGAATGGAAGTTCTAGAAGATTTTTAATGAGATTCTTGTATCATAAAATTTTACTTGTTGTATGCGACTAAATTCTTATAAAAATATATTTTTATTTATAAAAAAAGAGAAATGTTTTTTAGCATGGTTTTAGAAAAATACCTGTGTTGATTTTTCTTTGCATCTTTTGGAATATACATCAAGTTTGTAAAATTTCTTAAGGATTTAACCAATATTTCAGTAACTCTAAAATTTTAATTCATAAAAATTAATTGTCAACATCCTAGTATAAGTGTTGGAGCTATAAGTAGGCTAGTATTTATATATTAGGAGTTGACTATAAAATTTTTAGGATTATTTTAGATATTTACTAATTTTAATTGGAAGTATTATTTACTACAATATACAAGTTAGGAAGAATCCTTTTACCTTCAGAATAGATGAACCTATCAGGGCACCTATATGAACCATTCTCATAAAATTTATCTCAGCATATGAGCCTATAATAAATTTAAAATGCTAGATTTATTCATGGGAGAAAATCTTTATTCTGAGCTATAGAAAGACCATCGATTATGAACCCATCAAAACTTTTAAACCATATCTATACCACATAATGTAGCTTACTTTAGATAAGGTGCACTAGGGGTGCTAGTACCTTCTCTAGTCATAACAAGTTATTTACCCTTGGAATTTTAGATAAGACCAGCATACTCGATTCTCTTAATAATTCGAAATCTAATAACCAGGTGACGAGTTCTCAATCCTGACATTCTGCAACGCCATGCTTTCACGTGTGGTAATAATATTGATGCATGGGTGATCACTTAAGAAAGAAGCCAAAACTAGGTTTTAAAATGCTTTTCTTGACATTTATGTGACTAAATCAAGGTTGGGAATCCAATACCGACCCAATTGTGAAATGATCTTACTATAGTTAGTAGTGATTACATAAAGTAACAATCAACTATCAAGACCTAAAATCCCAACACACCAAAATATCACCTTTCATCTTATATGGAAAAAAACATAGACATAGACAGCAGTATATCCGTTGCTCGCACTTCATCGCAGGACTTTATCTTACCTATTCAATTGTTTAAACTTGCATAGAAAAGACTATACTTTTGTTTTTTTTAATGCATTTTTGTGCATTTAACGAGGCTGCGATATGTAATGTTTAGTCAACAAAAAAATTCTCTAAGCATCAATACTTACACAAATACCCTTATGTAGAGTGCATTGGCTTAATTGTCGAACGCTAAACCTGATTTATCTTTAAATAGCTAGCAACATAATTAGCCTAATAAAATTATAATTCGTATTATAGAAGTTCAAATTTCATAATTATATAGTTTAAACTGTCCAAGGAGAAAGCCTTGAAACTCGTCCCACTTGCTTGAATGAAAACGAAAAGCATAAAACAAAATAACACAAATGTAAGAAATGTATGGGAGATGCATACAGAACATGTTAAATGATGGTCTTAACATGTGGATACAATTTTTTTTGTAGTTTTAAAGGTATACAAATTTGCACGTTCTTAGTTTTTTAACCAGAAGATACATGAAGTGCACCATGATGGCGCCATTTTCTTGGATGAACACTTTCTTACTTGTCTGAACCATAACAATCTGTTCAACAACACTTTAAGCCAAAGTTCCTCCTTAGAGGCACATCAAGGGAAGCTTATGAATCATTTTTGACGATGCAGAACCAATAAAGGCCATAAAACATGTTGTCAGATAAGAACAAAGGGCTGTAAAGGATGTAATTTTATGTGGCTGCAGTGCTTGGAACTGCAAACACGTAGGATTAGGGGTGTAGCCAGAAATTTTTCTTGTCCTAAGTTATGATATAAATACACAAATTATTTTCTAAGATCAATTATTCACTCGAATATATAAATTTATCAAGTTAACAATAAAATTTTAATTCAAATACATAACACAAAATATATATATATATATAAAATTTAAAGTACATAAAATTTAAAATAAAAATGAAAATAAATTATACTATCAAAGTTGCATCCTTTAATATTTTATAGAATAGAATTCATGTATGATCAAATCTGAATCAATATCTTAAACAAGCTCTCGTTCAATGTGTTGATGATATTGATTATTGTGCGGCTAATGGCTGCTAATTAATTAGTGTTGCATGGGAAATTAGGCACTCGGCTAATGGCTGCTAATTAATTAGTGTTGCAAGGGAAATTAGGCACTCGGCTAATGGCTGCTAATTAATTAGTGACGTACCTGTTTGTTCTTATGTTTCAAAATCATTTTTGAAAATTTTTGAATTTTTTTATTTTTTTATTAACTTTAAATTAATATGTTTTTAGTGTTTTTAAATCATTTTGATATACTAATATTAAAAATAATTTTCTAAAAATAAAAAAAATATTATTAACATGTATTTTGACATGAAAAGTTAGCATACTTATGTTTTTTTTTTTTTTTTGTTATCTCCGCTACAGCTCTTCTTAGCATTGTAGAAGCCCCTGCGTAGGATGTTGGACTGATTGGCTACATTGTGGGAGTAAGTCCATGTAGAGTTAAAAGTCAAACAACTAGGTTAATTCGTGCACTAGAGAAGGAAAGTTAAGGGTAAAGATTCATGAGATTTCATAAAGATGAGCTTTTTAATTTTTAATTTTTTAAGATATAGAGTTATTGGAAAGGAAGGGGGCGATATTACAGGATTAACTTGTAATTAACTCTAGTTTTAATGTCATTGTTTTTTCTATTGCAAGCTGCAGCCATACTCTGTATATCTACTCCCTCGACCCCCCCGAAAAGCATAAGTCATGAAAATAGGAAAAATTTGATTGGATGAGAAGATATTGTTGGAATCAAATCAATCAATATCTGCTTGGCCTGAAGACAGACCATTCACATTTTATTTTTTTATTTGTAAAAAATAAGATTTTCTTCCTTCCCAAAGAATTGATGAGTTCTTTCTGTAAATTTGATATGAAAACAAAAATACTTTTCTATGAGAAACAAACTTGTTTGCTACTCTATAAGAAGGGGGGCATATGCATGAGAAAAAACAGGATAGCCTTGCACTTGCACACCTGCAGTATTTGCCTCCATTCTCAAAGATCAACCAATGACGATCCAAGCCATTAAACCAATTAAAACAACAAAAAATGTTGACAATACTTCGAGCAGTGCAGAAGAAGAGCAACCTCTGAGTCCAGTGGCTCGAATGTTTCATGAATCCGACTCCACCGTGTACATCATTGTCATCATCGGCTTCGAGACCCAACTCAATCCGGAAGTTATTAAAGCAAACTTGGGGCACACTTTGCTCTCGCAACCTCGTTTCTGTAGTTTACAGGCAAGTTCTGTTTCCTTTCTTCCTTTCTTTTTTATCAATACGCCAGCATCTTTAAAATATTCCAAGCAGTTACGTAGTGTACCCTGTGGTTACGAAGAAGGAGCAAGCTCTAATCGTACGTGTTTTTTGTAATTAATACTAATTAACAATTAATAATCTCTCTTACATTTTCTTATTGTAAGACGGGATCGGTACTAAAAATCACTTTCTTTTTCAAAGCAAAATTGTCGCCATAAAAACTTCTGATTTTTTATGACAAAAAATTGATGGAACAGCTTCCAGATGAGAAACGTGGTGGCGAGCTCAAATGGGTTAGAACAGTGGTCGACTTGGACAACCATGTCAAAGTCCCTACACTTGACCCAAACATGGACTCTCCTGATATGTTCGTGGAAGATTACGTCTCTAATTTGAGCAAAACAGGGATTAGCATGTCAATACCTATGTGGGATCTCCATCTCCTCAATATCAAAACTTCTGATGCTGAATCCGTAGGCGTTCTCCGAGTCCACCACTCTCTTGGTGATGGCACGTCCCTCATGACACTTTTCATGTCTTGTACCCGCAAACTATCTGATCCTGAGGCACTTCCGTCGCTTCCAATGAACATGAAAAAGAAACATGGCAGTTCTAGTGGAGGGTTTCTCCAATATTTCATCAAGCTTTTTTCTGTGTTGTTGTTATATTGGAATACTTTTGTTGATGTTGTAATGTTTTTTATCACAACTTTCTACTTGGATGATACGAAAACGCCCCTCAAAGGTCCATTAGGCGTTGCATCTACTCCACGGCGGATTGTTCATCGAACTGTGAGTTTGGAGGATGTTAAGCTGGTCAAGAATGCCATGAATGTTGTAAGCCAATTACTAAATATCAATCTGTCCACACTGTAGAAGTTTTACATATTCTCTCTTAGTATTAAAAAAAAAGTGTTGATTTATGTCTCGAAAGAAAATTCACGGAAAAAATTTGCATTACTCTCAAGAACTCGTTGCTTTTTTTTTGTTGTTATTTTTTTCCAGACAGTCAATGATGTGATGGTGGGAGTCACAGAAGCAGCTCTATCTCGAAATCTCAATAGAAAATACGGTAAGAAATTTCTGAAATTAAATTTAATGCCAACTTTACTTGGGTGTAAAGTTTTAGCTTATGTTCTTCAAAAACAATAAATACGCTTATAGCTATATCTAAAACAATTTTCTAAAATATGCTCTTAGCTAGACTACACGTTTAAGTAATAAGATAGGTTAAATTAGCTTAATTAACTCTTAATTTGCTAGTTATCTTCCGCTTGGTGAACTAATTCTTTATTCGGCAGGTAAAATTAAGAAGGATGCAGGAGGGGCAGAAGGGCATAACAATCTTCCTAAGAACATTCGTCTAAGAGCAACTCATTTCGTGAATTTAAGGCCATATCTAGTAAATGAAGTAAGTAAAACAACTTCTTTGCCTTTTTTCTGCTTGGGAGCTAGTGCTTTGCTCCATTGATTTCATGTTCTCTGTTTCGCCTTGAGGGATTCTTTTTGCTCCCTTGGTGTTTTCTATTAATCTAATAATATAATTGTATCCTTTAAATTGCTATATATGAGCGTTTTTGTACCCTTTAAATTGATTTCTCAATTCTGAAATTGTACAACAAAATATAGAAATATAATGAATTATTATATCACATGATCCACTATTTATAAGCAAAGTAAAAGTTCATAATAGAAACTTTATCTTTTTATTTAAAGAATTATTTAAAGTGCAATCTTTATTAATTCTTTATATCTTGTTTTAGTATATTGGTTAAATCTAAAATACTGTGTTTAAATTGAATGGATATAATTTAATGCACAATAAAAAAGATTAAGAACTTAATTACTTATTCTCTCTTTTCTTTCATCTAATCTAAACAATAAATAAATAAACTATTGTCTAATAATGGATTGTTAGACATTATTTAAGGATTCAAATCAAAAACAAAATTAGTCCCATCTGAAGCATTATTAATATTTAAGGATGTCTCATTTTTTGCGTATCTATTACTAACAAAGGATCGATTAATTATAATTTTTTTCAATTTCTTTATATATAGGATGTTTCTGAAATGATAAAAAGTAGCAGCAAAGTGAAGCTGGGCAACCTGATCGGCTACGTTATCTTCCCCTTCACCATTGGATTACGAGAGGATGTATTAGATCATGTTCGAAGTGCCAAGGCAACAGGAAAGAGGAAGAAAGCTTCTCTTGAAGCATTATACACATATTTAATGGCAAAATTCTTTATCAAATTCTTCAGTGCTAAGGTACAATAAATCTGCTAGAACACTCGACCCTTTATTATTAGTAGAGCTATACTGATGATCCACTTCTTCCTTGCAAGGCTTCAAATGCTTTTCTAGTCTCATTTCCAGTATCAATAGTTGTATTTGGGCTAAAATTAAATAAATCCTATTTATTGTCGCAGTGGGCAAGCTTTCCAACTCAAACTACGTTGTGGTACTCAAACGTGCCTGGTCCTCAAGAAGAAGTTACTTGTTTCGGCCATCAAGTGGCCTACGTAGCTCCCACCTGCTATGGGCAACCTAATGTGAGTACCATCTATCTTATATCTACGAGCAAACCATTAATATTAGCAACAAACCTCCTTCTTTCACCTCTAACTTGAAACAGAAAGCGTCTCGTAAATTGATCGTCACGATTTTTAAGAATTTCTCAATCAAATTGTACGTGAATATCCTCAGTTTAATATTGTTATATATGTTTGGTTTCAGGCATTAATGATTCATGTTGTGAGTTATGTCAACAAAATGAAAATCATCGTATCAGTTGACGAAGGGGTAGTTCCTGATCCTCATCAAATCTGCGACGATATCGAAGAATCTCTTAAGCTGATCAAGAATGCTGTCATAGAGAAAGGGCTGGTTGATTCTTATGATTACTAGATGTTGCTATGATTAATGACAATAAATTATTGAATGCACCCATTGTACTATTTATTCTTATATTTTATATGATATTCACTCGTGGTAATTAACCCGAGTGTGAAGGAATATTATAACATAAGTATTTTAGATAATCACTTATTGATAATTCGATGTATACTTAGTATATATCAGCCGTGGTATGCTAAGATAATTTTTTAAAATATAATAAAAAATATAGAAAACTATTTAATATTACTTTGAAATTTATAGACGTAACTCCTTCCCTATCTTCAATTTAAAATTATATTATTTAAAAATTATTTTAATCTAATCTAATTGACTTAAACCGATCCAAATACAAATCAGCCAACTTATAAAAAATATTTAATAATAAAATTGAGAGAAATGGGAAAAAATTGACAAAACAACCTATCAACTCAACTTTTTGTCTAACTCGGATTTAAAATTAAATTATATGAGAGTTTCTTTGATATAATTTAATCAACTTGGCTGATCCAAAAATAACTTGGCTAACTGGTAAAAAACTTTTAATGATGAAATTGACATAACAAAAAACACCACAACTAGACTCTTTGCCCAACCCGAGTTTAATTTTAAACCATGAAAAAGTTGGTTTGATATTATTTAATTGACTTGGTTGGTCTAAATGCATCATGAACAACCATAGAAAAAAATTAAGGAAAAAAAATTAAGGATGAAAGTGAGACTATAAAGGATGAAATTAAAAGAAAAAAATAAAAAATAAATAAAAAATGAGAAATATCAAGATACTAAAATCAAAACTAAAAGGACTGAATTTGAAATATCAACAATAATAAGGATCATAGTGCTTTTATAGGGGTAGGAGAGAGAAACAATGGGGAAAAAAAGTCACCGATAATAAACTGGCAGCATTTTAAATACACGCATCACTGATTATGGAAGAGAAGATGACGAGGCATCATATTATACAATGAAAGGCTGATTTTTACTGATATAAGCAAACACACATGCTACCCAAAATATGTGGTGGCTCCCACACGTTGATCCGCACGTGCTAATAACTTTTCTAAAATAAAATAAAAAATTTATTTGAATGTTAAATTATAGCACTACCCTTAATTAAATCAATAATTAACAAAAAAAAAAAACAAAGAGTATGACCCTAATACCCTTGAACCCAATGAATTACATTTCTTAGACCCAAGAGTATATGTATAATTCTACTATGTATTAAAAATCATAAATACCTATATACCCCTAAAATAGTAATATTTATTCACCCATCAAAATCATGTTAGAAAAGAATTTGTAAACTTAGTATTCAAAAGATAATTCATCGCTAATAAAATGATATAATTAAATTATGATTTAGTCATTCATTAAATTCAAATATATTTGGCAGTAAAATAAATAATTAAATCAATCATATGTCAAATGAAATATTTACACCAACATAAAATTAAAACTGAATATAATTGAATATTCAAGGAAATAATTTGATTGTATATTTTTTTGTTATCATTCAATCCCCACATCTTCTCCGTTAAATCCAATTTCTTTAAGAATATGATCAATTTTTATTTCTTTATATCATGTATGTTTTAATTATTATATTATTTTTTTCAATAACGATTTTATTTTGTTTTATAATATTAAGAAACTAGTAATTTGATAAAAGAATTCTTAGTATACCTTTAATGTAAATAACTCTTTGGTTAATTAATTTTATTGGGTTATTAAGAAATTAATTTATCCTAAATCATTAAATTGTTTAATTACTATCATTTTATTAAATTGTATAAAATAACATATCGCTTATTTTGACCGATTGGTTTTTCCATATTAATTTGATAAAATAAAATTTTAAAATTTTAAAACAATTACATTTCTAAAAGTAATTTAAAAATTCAAAATATAACAATATATGTGTGTGATAAAAACACATTTAAAAATAAATAAATTAAAATAAACATAAAATTAATTGAACTTGGAACCGAGCCCAGTACCCATTGGGCTTGGAATCAAGATTATTATTACATTCTGACCAACTCGCCGGTCATCTAGGAAAACAGTAGTTTCCAGCTTAATTTTCATTAAATAAAAAAAAAACATGAAAACACTCCACTCAACATTATAAATAGAAAGTTCACATTATAAACCATTTTAAAATAACTAATCAACACATAAAATCAATTTTAAACTTTGTAGATCCATTGAAACCAAATTTCTTTATTCTTCAATGTTCATATAATCTTTAAACTCCCCAAATCAAACCTTAACTTCTTCCCCCCTGAAAAATAACCAGATAGTATGTCTTATTCAACAACCAATGTAAGCATAGTCAAAGAAATATGTATCGTTCGGCCTCTAGTCATTTAAAATCCATATTGTGCAAGCTTGAGAGAGTAAATAAAAGGAGATGAATAACTTGAGAATGAAGAGAACTAAGTTGAGAGAAAGGGAAAGAGTTATCTTGAGAAAAAGGAAAGAACTTGGTTTGACCTATATATATATATATATAAAAGGATGTAGACAACTAACCTTAGCTAATCCTAATGGGTTTTGTATAATAAACCCTAATATAATAGATACAATACTAATAATACAATTGAGATCTTGAATTATGTTTGATTATATTGATGCAATATCCCCCCGCAAGTTGAATAGGGAAGGCATCACATTGAACTTGTATCGTAGAAATGTAAATTAAGATGATGAGAGGTTTAGTGAGAACATCGATAATCTGATCATCACAAGTAATAAATTGAACCTAGAGATCCCTGTTAGCGACCACATCAAGGATGAAATGAAAATCAATCTCCACATGTTTTATGCGAACATGGAGTACTAGATTAAATGTTAGTTAAGTGAGTCATAAGTTATCACACCGTAGACGAGGAGTAGTTGTACAAGAAATTCCAAGTGTAAGAAGTAGAGACTAGACCTATTGTAATTCTACAACATTAGCAATGGCTTTATATTCTGTCTTTGTAAGAGACCAAACAACAATGCATTGTTTGCTAGATTTTCAAGAGATCAAGTTTTGAACAAGAAAAATAGCACAATCACTAGTAGAATTTCAATCATCAACACTACTAGCTCAATGAGAATTGCATAACCCATTGAGAGAGAGATCACTCTTAACATGTCAAGTGCAAACTAAAAGGTGAAGTACTATGTAAATAATGCAAGATATATTTAATTGACAACAAATGAACATCAATTAGAGAATGGATAAACTAACATACCTTCTTAACCACGAAACAAGTGTCAGGTTATACGAATGGGAGATACTGGAGAGCACCGTCTAACTGTCTGAATTGGTTAGGACCCGGATGAGGAGAACCAATTGATTTGAATAAATGAGAACCTACTACAATTGGAGTAGCAATTGGTTTACACTCAGACATTCCAGCTTTCTTTAGAAACTCAACAATGTATCATTGCTGTGAAAAAAGTAAGCCATCAGTAGTAGAAGAAACTTCAATACCATGAAAATAGTAAAATGGACATATATTATCATAAGTATTGCGGGTTGGACCATGACTATGTTGATGATGACCTTTTTCACGATTGTGAAAACCTCCACGATCACCAAAGGAACTATTCTAGAGTAGGGGCGCTCACCATTACAGGAAAAGATAGCTCATCCTTGGGCTTCTTGGGGTATAGCAAGGTGAGCTACTAGGTAAAGGGTCTCGTAATCACTATATTACCAAATAGAAAGGTGCTAAAAAGTGTTTCTATATATAAAATCATTGCTTAACAATAAAAAGTGCAATTCAGTAAAGGATACCGATTCTACTCGAGCTTAGACTCTACACAAAGCCTTTTAAATAGGTAAAGGTTGAAATATGAAGGATTAAGATGTTTATCAAAAGTTGTGAGTTCATCATTATACATAGGCTTTTTCATGTTGTAAACAAGTTGTGACACTTTCATCAGGTTTTTAACGCAATTCAACCAAGGCAGAATGTGTAGACATAATATGTGTTGCAGAGATAGAGGCCATGCTGATGCTAGAATGGTTCAAATGACATGAGATGTGGTACAACCGTACAACCACTAAGTAAAGACAGTAACTTAATGGAGAGGGAGGCAATTAGTGTGCTCATGAGTAATTAATCCTGTTGTACTTGTATAATATAAGTTGGATTAACTTCTATTATGTTATTAGTGATGTATTTTAGTAGGACACAGGTGGCTACCATAGATGAATTGAAATAATCCATGACTTATCAAAAATGGTTGAACTTGTGCTTTTCAGAAGATACAGTAGTTGCTTATAAGTTTCAGAAAAGTATAGTGGTGAACATGTCGAAGAATTCAACTATCATGAAATAATAATGATATGGAGCTGATGTCATTAGGGTTGCAAGAGGGTTGTGGCACTAAGGTAGGATTTGCCATGAATTATTATATACATGAATTATATATTATATAAGAGAGGTTTGTGAAAGAGATTTATTTTATGAAGTAGCATAAGTGCAATTATACAATAAATTCTAATAATACTATAATAGAACAACGAAGAGAATTAGTTTAAGAAAAAAAAATGAAATTACTCTAAGCTACAATCTTTTAGTTATTATCTTGTATTATTTTCAACAATATATATATATATATATATATATATATATATATAAAAGGAATGTAAATAACTAACCCTTGCTATTTATAACAAGTTTTGTATAATAAATTCTAATATAATAAATAAACACATAATTATTTTTTAGCTTAGAATTATATTTGATTATATTACCCATTTGATGTTTGCTTGAGGTTTAACTTACTATATATGAGAAATCAACTGACTCAATACATTTTAACATTCATTACAGGAAATGGGTCTACAAGAGAGTTAAGAGACAGATCAAGATTGAAAATTTTGTCATGTTTCCAAAACTTTTTGGCACAGTTCCTGTGAAGTTGTTCTAAGAAATATCAAGTTTCTGGTGCCTCGAAGTTAATTTCCAAGAAAACTTGGGATTATTCCCGTCAATGCTTTGTGGCCCAGTTCACGATAAAGCCAGCTTTGGAGCTAGTGAGGCTACTGAATTTGGTAATTTACCAGAAAATTTGTTATGGGAAAGTTCAAGAATCCCGAGGTCAGTGAACGGTGACAAAACATCGGGCATGGGGCCAGTGAGTTTCTTACTAATTTCGTAGACTAAAAAATCTCAGCTTTTTTAGCTTGCAAATTCCAGGAGGAATTGGGCCAGTGAGTGACTGTTATCAAGTTTGAGCAGAGTCAGCTCGGTAACTCCGATACTGAACTCGGTATTGACCCCGTGAATTGGTTGCCTGATAAACAAAGGGCCTTCAGTTGGGTCATCTTGCCTATGGCAGTAGAAGGTGCCCGAGCTCTTGTTGTTTTCTATATACACATCATGTTGTATTGAGCTTGGGCAACCCGAATAAAAGATCCGGGAATTTACCCGCAATGTTATGGTTTTGAAAACACAAATACCATCAAGGTTCAGGAATTCGACTAGAGATGATGAGATCGTACCTGTTCATACCTCTTTGGTTTGTCCGGTAGCCCATGGAATGATATGGTGCTAACCCGGTTGTCGATGGTGCAAGTTAAGCCATCCCAGGAGCTGCAATCTGTACCTCTTAGGTTTGTCGGGTAGCCCATGGGTTATACCCGGCTTGAATGCCAATAGACTCGATTGATCATGTTCGAGGCAGGCAGCTGGTGCGGATTTTAACGATTGGAAGATGAATACGGAGACGAGGAGAACATAGAGGTGCTGCACGTTGTTCTTGAGAGGAAAACAAAATGCAGAAAGGTGCTTGGCAGGGCATTGCTGACATTAGAAATGGGCATTCAATAAGTGATGCTTGGCATAGAGAAATGGAATAAAGTCTCCTCTGCGAAAGTTAAAGACGCTGAGAAAATGCTGCTGTTTACCAAATGAAAAGGAAGATGTTGCTTAGAGACCGAATTTGGAATGCAATCTAAATTTCCAACATAAGGGTGCTTAGTTATTGTTGGCCAGCAGGAAGTTTACGATGTTCCTTCCTCGATGGTGTTGTTTTGAAGTACAGCATTAATAGTTTTTTAATTTATTTTTTTTTTGAAATATATTAAAATAATATTTTTATTATTTTTTTAAAATTATTTTTGTATCAGCAAATTAAAATAATTTAAAAACATAAAAAGTAATTAAAAAATTTTAAAAAATTTAATATTTTATAAAAAACATTTTTAAAAAGCAAAAAACAAATAAGTTCTCGGATAAGCAAATCCCACAATCTATTTGTTTATGATGGTTTTTAGGGTCTGTTTGTTTTTGTATTTAAAAAAAATTGATTTTTTTTTAAAAATTTTTGCTTCAAATTAATATTTTTTGATATTTTCATATTATTTTGATATGCTAATGTCAAAAATAATTTTTAAAAAATAAAAAATTATTTTGATGCATTTTCGAATAAAAAAACACTTTAAAAACAACTACTATCACAATCTCAAACACTCCAATTAAATCTAAGATTTAACAACTCATTAGAAAGAGAAAATGAGCTGGTAGACGAGAGACTAGACCGTAAAGTGCTTTACGACCTAGTTCATCCTTGTACTAACCATTACGGTAGATAAGCATTGCTTATTCAATATTTGTTTAAAAAATTGAATTAAAAGTGATTAAAAAAATTCAATATTGAACCTTTGCAAAAATCTCCATTTATTATTTAATTTTAATTTTAATTTAGTTTTTAAATTAATATATAGACTTATTCAATATTTTTCTTGATATAGAGATTTGATTAAATATTTTCTTGTGATATAGAGTTTCCTCACCCCAAAAAAACATGAAAGAAAGAAAGTGGTGGATAAATTAGTTACATCATGCAAGAACCTAAAAGAGCTTAGAGATTTACTATGTGCACATGCTCACATTTCATTATAGATTTACACAATAAAATTATTATTTTACCTTTAAAAAGTAACTCACTTAGCTTGGATTTAGAGGTAGGAAGTTCTTTTTTATGGGATTCATTAGTCATTACATGAATGGTGAGGGTTAGTCGGTATTTTTACATCTCTGATACACAATGTAATTACTAAATTAGCCTTGAAAGAAAAAAAAACATGTTTTTCTTAGGTCAAAGGGCTTTTCGGGTTTTTCAATTTTTGTATAGTACAATTACTTAAATGCCCCTAAAAATAATCTTTCTTGGCTTTGGATGCAAGGACACTTTAGTTATTTTGTTATATTTTTTGTTATTTTCATGTGAAGCCAAGGGCAATTGAGTCTATTAAAATATATAAAATATTATTTAAATTAAAAATTGGATGGTGCTACTTGCACCATTCGGGTGGTGCATGCAAGTGTAAAAAAAACTCTAAATGTCGTCGTCCTAAACGACGTTTCATGCGTCTCACCGTTCTATTATGGTAGTGAGGTGTGTGTTGTCAGAAGACCGGCTGTTGAGCTATGGCCACATTTTGTTTTCTTTTTCTTTCTTCTCTCCCTTTCTAGAAAAGCATCTAAACCATATGCAAAAACACACAAAAATTAAGTTTGTTTATTTGTTTGTTGGGTCAAATTAAATCCTTATTCTTTTGATTATAATGTATTTGATCTTGAATCATTTATTAAGGTTTTGTTTTTTAATTTCATCCCTTGACATTTGATTTTTATATCAGATTTGGTTTTGAATCCTTTATTGAATTTTTTTTCAATTTCATCCCCTGATATTTGATTTTTATATCAAATTTTATCCTCATTCTTTTGATTGTTATTTTTATTTTTTTCTTATCTTTTAATTAATTGAATTTTTTGTTTCAATTACATCTCTTATGATTTGATTTTATCTTCTTTTTATGTCAAATTTGATTCTCATTCTTTTCATATCTATATTTTTTTTCTTTTTATCCCTTTTTAAATTTTTTTTCATGTTTATCCCTAATTATTTTTATTGGTTGCGAATTTTACGTTGTTATTATTTTAGGTTTGCCATTTATACTATGATTCAGCCTCATGAATCGTGTCACAAGGTTTTTGACGGTTTGGGTTGACTTTGGTCTTTTTTATTTTATTTTATTTTGTTTTATTCCATTCATCATCATTAGGTTCGTTGGAAATTGGTATTCTTTGTTTTTTTACCTTTTCTTTCTATTGAGTTATCCTGATATCATATCTCGATCATAGATTCAACAAGTCCATCAAGTTTGACTTGGATTTTTCTTTTTCATACTTTTTTTTTTAATTTTTCTTTTCAATATTAGATAAGTTTAAAAATTGAGTTTCATGATTTTATTTAATCTACTTTCTACAAAGTTATCCCAGTCCTACGACTTTGTTATAGATTTGGTTTGAATTTTTCTCAAGTCGGATGATAAAACATTATCATGTCTGGTTTTTTTTTTTTTTAGAATGTACTTATAAGAATTCACCTATGTGACGGCTTAGGCAGACTCGAATCAATTTCTTTTTAGTTTTTTTAAATTGTTTTATTTCAATTTTTTCATTCATCATTTTATTTGTTGGGAAATGAGATTCATTTTTTTTCTATGCAAATATCTCATTCTCATTTAATTTTTACTATGTTAACAAATAAAATTATTGAGATGTTTTAAAATATTGTAAAAATATATTTCCATAATATTGACAAGTGTTCATCTTTTAAATTGAATCGTTATTGGTTTTTTTTACTTTATAATATTTATTATCAATATCTTATTTTCTAATTATATTATTAAATTAACCGAGTTTATTAAACTCATTCGAGTCAATAACAATAATATTAGAATCTTAGATTTTTTTTAAAAAAAATATTTGCATCATCTTGATATCTTCGAGCCACCTATCTAGTTTGTTCTTAATAAAGATCCATACACAAATTTCTCTTACCAAGTCCAAAGACTAGCTGACTTAGTCATTTAGTGGTAAACCCTTATCTCACTTGGATTTCATACTTTGCAACTGTCTTGCACTATATTGAAACATCCATATTTATTTAAATTAAAATGAATTAAAAGATAAATTAAAATAACTGAGGGTTTCACACCAGACTAGTTAAAATGTTCACATCATTACTCATAATTGTTTTTGTACCTTTTCATAAACTTGATTTTTTTTTACTTTGCTATTGGATTATTACACTTTATCTCTTTTTATTTTTATTTTCATCCTAAAAATCATGTTATCATAGCTTTAAGTGTTAGGATGTGTTTTATTATGCATGTTCTCACATATATGTTTTGACATGGATTATTCAAGCATTATATTACATATCATTATTAAAAAATAAAACTATAGGTTACAGTTAAAAAACTTAAAAATGAGGATTAAAATAAACAAGAGTGTTTTTTTATTTGCACTATTCAAAAGACATATTTTTCTATCCCTTTTATTTTAAAAATCTACATTTTAATTTTAAATATTTATTTCTCTTACATTTCAGTCTTTAATAGTTGAGGGAGGCGAGGGAGACACATGAAAGACAAGAGAGAAGCCTTCAACTTGCTTTATTGTAGTCATAAAAACCCAAATCATAGTATCAATAGGTCCATTTTAAAGATGAGAATTCAATGGAGATGTTTTGACTCTTTAATCATATTGAAAAAAGAAAACCAAGATCCAACAAGTTTGTTTTGACTTACTTTAATTTTATATTTTTAGCCTAATTAAAGTGTTTTTTTTTTGTTGGATATAAAGTTATGAAGGTTCCTATATGGTTTTAGATGAAGAAATGTTGAAAATTAGGCTCTAGGGGACGAAGAACTAGAACCCCTAATTTTTACCATTAGAAGTAGTTAGAAAATATTACAGGCATTCTCCTCATCTTTTTTTAGAAAGAAAAGCATACATGGCTACGATTTTTTTTAAAAGCTAGACATACGAGCATGGCCTTCCAAAATACAACATGTCACATTCATATTTCTATAACCATATAAAGGGTCTTAAGAGCCCAATGATATGGAATTTGATGTATTTAATGATTAAGAATGCTCTAATTTATAAATATATATTTGCATGACTTGAATAATGAAACTCTGAATATAAAAATCTTTCAAATGATTTTGATTCGACATATTTGCATATGAATAAAATAGTTATTTAATTTATATGTTGTGTTGTGCCTATACTTTATAAAGTTTTCCAAATGATTTGATTGAGAGTTTTTCAATATGATAGCTTCAAGTTGTTTTATAGGACAAAGTATCCTACAATGAACTTGTAAATTTGTGAGATTAAATTGAAATTGCAAAAATGAGTTTCTTGTCTACTTAATGTAGCATAAGAAATAACAATGGATATGTTTGAAAAATATTGATAAGTATTGGGGTTCTATTAGTTGAATAATAGGTTATATAGTTGTAACTAATCCATACTACAAAATGAATTTGGTTAAATATAGAAAGAGCATGTGAACCTCCTTGAAAAGATTCATTGTCTTTGTTACCATTTATGGATTTTTATGTTTCAAAGCAAAAGAAAGGTAGTCTTCAATAATCTATATCTAATCATTCAAGGTGCTATCTCTATTGGTTCATTGATTGAATTTGATAGTTAAGTGGTGCAAATAAAAGGAATAAAAACTTAAAATGTTAAGAATGAATTGCACCATTACTTAGATGATAATGTTTTGCAAATGAAGGATGACTTTGATATTTTCTCATGATGGAAGGTTCAATGTGTAAAATATCTAAACATGCAATGTATTGCTAGAAATTTATCATCTATCTATGTATTTATTGTTGCTTGAGCTTTCTTTTTAGTACGTGTAATAAATTTGTGAGTTTTCATCGTAGTGGACTCCTTCTGAAAATTATAAAAGCTACTTAATAAAGATGATTTAATAAATATTACATTTTTTTTCATGCTTTATATATATATATAATTTATTGAAGTAAAATGAAAACTTTTATTGTATATGTATTATTTTTTAATGAGACAATACTAGATGCAAATAATTATTTTAACATATTTGATGATATTGATAGTGGTGAAGAAGCTATGAAACTTATATTATGAAAAACATATGAATAATTTTTATGACTTTTAATGAAGATAACTCATGTATTACTCATTAATTTCTTATTTATATTGATTTTGTTTTATGGAATTACTCATTTGAAATGTGAAAGGAAGCCTAAAGTTTTTTGGATGCTATATGAAAATTTGATTTTTAGAGTTGTAGTTGTACTTTTAATAATAATTAAACAATTTTATATTTTAAGATGTTATTAAACGTTGCATGGATTGATCATATAATAATTAGCCATGGATGGTTTCTAGCTTGGAAACCATTCGGCCATGAGAGGGTTTTAGCGTAGAGTGGGTTTAGTCAACCTTGGGTTGTGTATGATGAGGGGTTTGGTTCAAGGTCATTAATGTTGCATTCAGCTAGATTTGACTAACCAATGTATGAGTTTAATTTGGGCAGCAAAGTAAGCTTGTTGGGAGCTTGTATCAAGTCTGATTTGAGTCATATTAATGTGTATGGATTTGGGTCACATGGAACCCAAAGTTGGTTTGGACTAATTAGGGTGTTGTTATATTTTTTCTACAATGATATATCAAATATCCTAACTAGAAAGAGAAACAAAGAGGTGACAAAGGTTAACTTGAAGAGGAAATATTATTTTTCCATGATGGGCAAGGATTCCTTCCTTAACATAGATTATAAAGGGTGGCTAGAATTTGATAACTTTCCTTGTTGTTTTCTTTCCTTTCTCTTACAAGATTTTTGTATTCAAAATGGAGATTATGAGAGGCTATTTAGAAGAGATATTTTAGCCACTTTCCTTCTTATTTTTTAAAGCATACTTTTGATTAAATAAAGGAAGAAACTTCAGTATCCAAGACAACATCTTTCAAGCAAGAAAAAAAGATTAATGGTGGTACAAAGGGATACTCTTTTTTGTACAAGTTTCAAATTCGTGTATAAGGGATCCAATGCAAAGAGATATGGTTTTGGAGCTACTTGTATTAATTTGAATATTTATTAAGGTTTATTTGTTGTTTTAATTAATATTTGGGATACTTATATTTTAGTTCTTAGTTACAGGTTAAATCTGGGTCAAGGTTCAACTAAACCTGATTATTTAGCTTTCTTAAGGAAGTTATTATTTTTGTTGTGAGTTGTATGATCACTTGATCATGAGATTTACATCAATTACGGTAATAAGTACCTGAAAGGAAACTCAAAACTAATGGGGTCAAATTACAGTATTTAAAATCTATACTCATAGATAATGGGTTAAATATAGATATTAACTCTATCATTAACCTATACTACATTACGGGTCAAACTAAAAACTTTTTTATATGTGAAACAATATCATAGCGTTGCTAATGTGTTTTTCAAGGAGCGAATTTTTTTAACCATAAACCCAAAAAATAAAAATTAGACTACCATAACCAAAAAAAAAATTCAAATTTGGTTAAAAAAATCAATTTAGGAAAAAAAACATCTTTCAACTGTAATCTATTTTTTTCATCAACATGAAATGCCCAAAAACACCTCAATCACATTCATCTTGTCTACAGAAACACTTTGACACCAAACTTATCTATTTTTTTCATTAGAATCAACCTCTTTCACTCTCCTTCAAGCTTAGAGACTGAAATGTTAACAAAATAAGTTTTATACCAAAACATATAATTGTAGAACTAAATGGACTGAAAATGATTTTTTGATATATTTTAGCCTAGAAGGCGATGAAACTATTTTTTAAAAGAAAAAAGCATTGTTGTTGTTGTTCTTCTTCTTTTTTAATTTTGATTTCCCAAACTCTAAATCTTTTGTAAACAACAAGATTGTTTATATATATATATAAAATCAAGTATTAACTAAAATTTTAGGATTTTTTTTGTGACTGCGATAACCCAATATAAATCAAATCAAAATAAATTATAAAATTAAATTTTTTAAAAAATAATGTAAATAGACTAAATTGAAAAAAAAATAAAGAAAAAAAATATTAATGTGAATTCATAATAACTTGTGAGTGATGAATAGTGTTTTCAAGAAGAGAAATATATTTCTTTTTAATTTTAGATTTGCGTGTATAAATAATACCAAACGCTATTATTGATGCCTGTTGATAGAAGACAAGATTCATGAAAAATGTGAAAAATACCACCTACGTTCATTATAAATTGTCCTTGGAACGGCGAAATTAATTTCATGACCACGACCGAACATCAGGCTGTCTCGTGGGTGGTTGATGACCACCACCTTGGTGGCGTTTAATGTTGACAAAGAACTTCCAACTTTATTGCCACTACGGTAATAATTTCATAAAAATCTTGCATAAAATATATCATTTTCAATCTTTTAGAAAAAGTAAAATAATTTCATTGAAAATGAGTGAAGAAATAAAAAATAATGGCATCTAGTGTAGTGATTATTTGGCCCTCGCCTTAACATGGATCGCTGTGTCTACAATCTCCTCCTCGACAGAAGTCTCCACGATGTAAACTGATGTCTTGACAGTAATAAATCCAGAAGTCTCCGTGATAAAGTTGATGTCTAGTCCTAGTCAGTCTCTCGAGGACAGTAATGATTTAAAGGAGTTTGCACGACATTTTCAACAAAGGTTCTCTCATACACGACTCTTCTCTGTCCTTCAGGGAAAGAAATTAATTTCACTGGAAATGAGCCTAAGATGCCGTTTGGTGACGTGGTTGCTAGTTTAGGAGAAGCAGCATATGCTGCTTGTCCGGAAAAAACAGTTACAGTGGAGCCATGCTCCACTGTAGCTGTTCACTAAAGTGTACAGTTTAGTTTTTTTTTTTTAATTTTGAAAAATCAGTACGAGTGAATTAATTCACTTGCACTGTTCACATAAAAAGTTTCACTGTTTTTTTTTTTTTAATTTCAAAAAACCAGTGCGAGTGAATTAGTTCACTCGCACTGTTCACATGAAAAGTTTCACTGTTTTTTTTTTAATTTCAAAAAACCAGTGCGAGTGAATTAATTCACTCGCACTGTTCACATGAAAAGTTTCACTGTTTTTTTTTTGAAAAACCAATATAGTTAAATGATTTCACTCATACTATTCATGTGAATGTGAACAATATTTTTGAATTTTTTTTTAAAAATTAGCTTAAGGTGAATTAAATTTACTTGTACTGTAATCTCAATTTTTATAAATGATAATATTTTACTTAATTTTATTGCACGCTCAAAATTTTTTAGAAAACTGTAGTTCTTGTCAAATGAATTTTGTACGTAATGAAATTGTAAATTTTTTTAAAAAAAATTGACTTTTACTCAAAAAAACTAGTATTTAATATTATTTAATAACACTACATAAATTAGAAGGATATCGCATGATGACGTAACATTTATGGAATTTGATCGCAATTCCAATTATGTTCTTGCCGGGTCCGACCCAGTTAAAAAAATCAGTTTTTATTTTTATTTTAATTGTGTTTTATTCAAAAAATTAGAAGGAGATCGCTTGATGACGTAACAAAAACTTCAGTTTTTGTTGTTGCAACTTAAGAAACCATGGAAAATATAGTCCTTATTTGATAGATTTATTTCGTATGTGATGACATTGCACATAGTTTAATGGAATAATAAAAAATATTTGATATCAATATTATTTATTTCATGATGTAATAAAAGTAGTTAAATCTACAATATTTCAATTAAAAATCATTTATATATATATATATATATATATATATATTTTATAACCTCAATTTGAAAAGCATTTTTTTAACCAAACACATTAAACTACTTTTTGTTCAACCTCAATTTCAACCACAGTTTTAACCAAACACCTATTTTTTCAAACCAACCTCAACTAAAAGTACTTTTTATAAAACAACTTTTTTAAAATCACAACCACAACAGCAACCTCAATACCAAACACACTCTAAAACTTGCAACGTTTTACAACTTCTTTTGGATTGTTGTAGTTATTCTAATTATATTTCTTTATATTATGTTTAAATAAAAATAATAATAGATATCATATTTAAGAAAAATCCTTAACCCAAGTTTTGTTTAATTTTTATAGCTTTCTTTATTTTTTTACAATTTAGTATTGATGTATATTTTTTTTTATTGATTGAGAATAATAAAGATATCTGTAACAGTGTCAAATGTGCATGGGATGCACACTTCGACAGGCTGGCCAAAACAGGCCCTGAGGGTGCTAGCAGCCATGCCAACAGGGGCAGAAATCGGCAACGCAGATTTGTACGGCTGTAGGTTCGTCAAAGAAAAATCGGCAGCGCAGATTGTTGACGAAAATTGGCTTGACGATGGAATGTCCAAGCCAGGCAAGAAAACTCGTCAGGGGCATAGGCAGACGAGAACAGGGGTTGTCGAGGAATTCGGCAGCCTGCACGCAGATGCTAGTTCGGCAACAAGCAGAATTGACAAACTGACGCGCAGATGCGGTCAAAGTGTGCGCCGGCGTGCAAGTCAGGGGCTCGACTTGGCACGATCTAAAACTTGGACGAAGGACTGTCCAAGGCATACAAATGACTCAACAGCTGACGCAAAGAAAACAGCGGTTGGGACCGCCTTGTGGGGACAGCGAGCGTGGGTGAAGTGGCAGCCTCATGAGGGCAGAACGTGGGTGAAGTGGCAGCATCATGGGGGCAGAACGTGGGAGCATAATTGGGCTCTCCAAGCTACTGAGATCGTGGGATCATGCCCCATCACTTGCTGGAAAATAGGTCACTAAGATCATGGAGATCATGGGGGAGAAAGTGCCCCACTATGTCCTTAAAAATAGAAGATCATGGGTGAGCCTTGCAGCTCACATGCTTGTCTATAAATAGTGGTTGCAGCTCTTGGTAATGTAGGCAGCACAATGCAATAGGAAGCAATAAAGAGCATACGAGATAGGGAATGCATAGAGAGGAATAACGTGTGTAAGCTTGATTGTGTATCATGCGAATTCTGTGCATAGCACACATTGTGTAATCCTTTGTTGACGAGATAAATAAAGGATGAGAGTTCTTCTTGTATTCTTGGTGTGCTTTGTGTTGTGCAATTCTTCTTGTGTATTCCGCTTGTCTTCTAACTTGGGAAAGTGGAGAAACCTCTGGGGTGAGGGAAACACTTAGTTACTAGGCAAACACGAGTGGAATGGGCGAGAGAAGGCTGAATCTAGCGAGGGATTAGGCTGCCACACGGGTTTATTCGCGGAGCGAAAAATTACCCCGTGACAATATCTATCTTAAAACTGAAATAAATAATTAATACGAGTTTTGAAAAATATATGATGTATTTAAAATTCTCCATTCGTGTTGAATTTAAATTTTAAATTATTTTCCGTTTTTTAAAAAAGAAAAACATATTGCATCACTTTATTTTGCTATTTTATTAAAAAAATGATTAATTCTAAAAAATAAAGATTTATATCATTTATATCTACTATATTGTCATTAACTTACCAAGGACCTTAAAGTAAAATGATATTATACTGTAGATATTTTTTTCATTATTGTTTTTTTATTATAAATTAATATTTTATATGCTTCTTGTTGATCAACAAGTAATCTTCTAATCAACATATGATAGAGAAACTACTCAATAAAAACTTAATACCAAGAAAAGGAGGTAGACACCTTGAAAAATTAAGCAATCTAAGACCTTTAACCTATAAAAAGATTATATGCTCTAAGTTAATACCACATAATGAAAAAAAAAAAATTTAAGAAAGAGAGGGATTATTGGAATTAAAGTGTAGGAAAGCAAATGGGTAACTTGCAAAAAGTATGTAAATAAATAAAAATGATAAACTAAATAAATTAAAGAATTGAAATCGTGTATGTGGAGTTGATTATCTTTCACAGTGATTATATAACCCTTTATATATTGGTATAAATATTAAATTTTATCTAAACATGTAAATCCTAATCATATACAAATTTTCGTATGAAGTAAGGGGATTTTATTAAAACCTATTAGAAACTAATTTTTTATTTTATTGATATCACATGAATCTTGAGGTAATATTGTGACTTTTAATTAATTATTCTATTAAAGACTCTCACTCTTAATAAGAATTAACCTTTCTGGTTCTTGCAAGTTCAAACTCTTGTAGCTGATTGGTTTTTTTTTGGTCAATCATGGCTCCTAATTGCTTGGTTGAGTTGTCAACTACTTCCTTAAATCTCCTGATCTATTAAGACTCTTTTAATGCAGTTCATTCCATTATACTTGATCAATTTCATCTTTATTTTCCTATTTTCTTTTAACAATCATTGTTCTTCTACGTTTAACATATGAATGTTTATTTTTATGTAATAAATGTCATTCATATTTTGTTATTTTCTAAATAAAGATGTCTTAACCCAAATTTTGATTTTTTTTATTTTTATATAGTAAAAATAATATAAAAAAAGAATGAAATGAAAAAAAAATGAAATGAATAAAAAATAAATTAAAATTTGGGCCAAGACAGCACAAATTGAAAGTTTTGAGAGTTAATCAGGGTGAAATTATAAATTTAAGAGTCAATTTTAGTAGCTTAATTGAAAAATTGATAAGTTTAGGGACTTAATTAAACTTTGGATTAGTTTTATTAATGAAATCAGGAGCTTAGTTAAAGAATTGATAAGTTTTGAGGCTTAATTGAACTTGAAATTAGTTTCATTAATGAAATCAGAGGCTTAATTGAAGAAATATCAAAATTTGGAGCTGATTTGGGTCAAAATTATAAGAAATTACATTCCAATGACCAAAGTGAAAAGGCCAAGGGACTATAGGAAGTTTAATTGATTTTTCCAAGGGTAATTTTAAAAGAATTAAAAGTTGAAAAGTCAATTAAGGACTAAATTGATTAAATTTCAAATCAAGGACTATTTTATAAATAATGTCGAAGTGTAGGGGTCTAATTGCAATTTAACTAGGGGAAATTAAAAAGAAAATTTCCATGAATAATGGGTTTTGATTGCAACATGTCATAAATTTAGTGACCAAATTAAAAGACAAACATTTCCATCCCAAAACGATGCCGTTACAAAATTATTGTTCATCATCTTCTTCTTCTGAAGGCAGAGAAGCCCGCTTGCAAAATCAAAAAGAAAATGATGGCTGGCTGGGTCTTATTACCCCCCAACTCGACCGGGGCATAGACTAAATGGCCTACCACCTATCCCATGTCTAATCCAACTCACCTGCGCCGCCATAGCGTGCCAGCAAGTCAAGGAAGCCACCACCAACAGTCCAACAATGACAGGACTGTTGGCGTCCCAGTCCTAACAAAACGCAAAGTCCAAATCCTATCTTCACATGAAATCATAATCCGAGGAAGATAAGGACCAAATCTCACGCCTGGATTCCTATAAAAAGAGAGGCAGAGGGAGAGAGAAGGGGAGAAAAAACAGAGAAAAGAGGACAAACAAGTATTAGAGAGAGAGACATAAAAAAAACCAAGTATAGGAAAAGAAAACGAAGGAGCAAAGGAGAGGAGTAGCCAAAAACCAGAAGAGCAACAAATAAAAGAGGAAGTGTTGCGGAGCGTCATCAACCTCGTCTCCAAGCGCAGCAGCAGGAAAGCCTTTTTCTCCCTCCCTATTTGCAAATTTAATTAACAAAGCATGTGAGCACGCGTGAATTAATTCCCGTGTACCTGACTGCTGAATCCGGGTCACTGGCTTGACCAGTGACTAGGCCGAGCTGTTGGATTTAGCGCAGCCTGTATGGCTGGGCTAGATCAAAACCTTAAAAAAAAAGTGATTTTATGCTTAGCCGGCTCAAATTGTTTTTTGTTAAGAGTGTGTTTGGTAAAAAAACATCTTTATATTTTTTCCATGTATTTTATTTATTTTTTGTTTTGATATCTGACCAAACGAGCTCTTTTTTATATCAAAAAATTCCAAAATAATTTGAGGATCTTCGTTGATTTATTTGTGGGCTCCTCACGCTTTGTTTTATTTTTTTTCTTTGCGTATTGTCTTCTTATGTTGCATGTTCAATCTACGGACCTTTACTAGTAAATGTAAATCTAATATGCAATACATGTCTTCCTTTATTAAAATAAATAAATAAAAAAAGAAAATAAAAATAGCTCTCTTTTTTTTTAATATAAATTTTGCAAATTTATTCATCGGCGTTAGAGTTAGGAATACAATACCTTTTGGCTCGCATAATATTTACCTACGTCAAAGTTGAAAATATTCATAGGCGAATATTCATTGACTCTAATATTATAAAAAGATCATAAGAATGGAACAAAAACAAACTCTTAGCAATTTTAGACAAGACCAGTAATGTTGTTTGTTTCAGGTATGATATTTAAGGGGTGAAAGTATCTTTCCTTTCGTGAATCAGTTTCGTACTATAAAATTTATGTTCACTAGTTAGGATTTCTAGTGACCATAATACTAGGTGACAACTCCATAACTAGAACGAGATATCAGATATCTATTCTTTGTCCTATAAATAAAAATAAAATTTTAATTGATCACCGTGATGTCTGGGTGTGATAGAATGATGACTTCACTAGGGACTTCTAGGACTAAACTTTGCTTTTTGTTTGTTAATTGCTAAAAAATATTTTTTATATTGTGTTTATGTGGTTATTGCTTTTTTACTACTTTTAGCACGTGTATTTATTATAATGCATCACTTCAAGAGCACACACTTTGAAATTTAGGATAGGTAAAGAAGTAACGGTACCCAAATGGTTTTAACTTAGGTAAGACTCGTGAAACTATCCAATTCTTGTTTGATTGTTTATTCGATAGTGATTGGTACATCGATATGATATTACTCAAGCTTTCTATCTTTATATCACTTGTAAGTCTCATATCGACCTTTCAAGGGACGATCACTAAGCATGTGAGAGACCTTTTGAGAATAGATAGTAACCTATTTCTTGATGTACTTAATGACTAGAACTACATACTAGGTTGTACCCTATGTAATCTTACTATGGCAAGCCCAAAATGTGGCATCTTGAATTCCAAGACCATTGGATAGCAAATGGTCATCACATAAGATACAAGAGTCCGAAGTTTTTCAGTTGACAAAAAAAGAACTGATTTGAATTGAAGTCAAAAGGTTTATTAAAAGCTCAAACTTAAGCAAGACTCGACAAGGATCCTTTTGTTGGCATGGTGATGAGATCGGGTCCCTAAAATCCATGAACAAACAACCATTGCCACCCCGTAAAAGGCAAGTCCACATTGAATCTGCATTTTCCTTATTAATAACATCACCCCTTGTGCATGATTGGATAATTTTTATTTAGCAAGTTGAAATATAGGTTTCTCATTGAAACACACCTATAACACTCGATTATGAAAAAGACAAAATGGAAAACAAAGAAAGAGCCTAGTTGAAAGCCTAATATCGAGAAGAGTTAAATAGTCTTAGAGAAGAAGTCGCAAGGCTTATTAGTCTACTTGAGCAGGGCCTTGACATCTAAATCTGAAGAAACAAAATTTTCAGCTCAGCTTGACTCTATACTCGCAAATCCACAGAATCTAGGGGTAAATAAGGTGTCATTTGAATCTCAAATGGCTACGTATTCTCAATTTTCTCAACCAACATATCCCATAAAAACATCGTCTACCATTGACTTTACAGTGAAGGAATGTCAAAAGGACAAGATGGTAAAAGAAGATGGCCTGGAAAAAATAGTTGCCTTAGAGCAAAGTATGAGAGCATTTGAGGGAACTAGCCTACATGACCATATAAAGGCTGTTGAGATGTGTTTGGTGCCTAACGTGATCATTTCCAAAAATTTTAGAGTGTTTGAATTCGTCAAATATATAAGAACTCAATGTTCTATAACTCATCTCAATGCATACTGCAACAAAATGGTTGAGGTGGTCTATGATGAGAAACTGTTGATTCACTTCTTTCAAGACTACTTAAGTGACGCTGCCTTCACTTAGTAAATATGGTTGGACAATACCAAGGTAAAAAAGTGGAAGGACTTAGTTGATGCCTTCATTAGGCAATATAAGTTCAATATGGATATGAGCTCTGATAAGTCAAGCTTGCAAGCTATGAAAAAGGAAAATAAGGAGTCCATAAGAGAATATACTCAAAGGTGGCGTGAGGCAGCTGCACATGTTAATCTTTCTTTGTTGGAAAAAAATGATCAATTTGTTTTTCAACACTTTTAAGGCCCTATAATTTGAATACATGGCTGGAAGCTCTGCATAATATTTTTCTGACCTGGTTGATATAGCTTAGAGGATTAAACAAGTCATCCGATTACGAAAGATTGCTGACTCAATTGCTTTGCACCTACACGTACACCGTCTTGTAACTTCACTTTCTCTTTCAGAGAAGATCTTTCTTCGAGCCACTAACCATCTCTGACTTTTCTTTGAAAATTTCACTAGAAAAACAAAAAGAAATTAAGGTTCACAATATCGAAGGTGGTTATAGAAGCAGGAGAAAGAACTACCAAAACAAAAACACCTAAATATCAATTGTCCTGAAGACGAAGCTATAATGTCATTAGGCCAAGACTATTTTATGTGTGACCTTAATCTGACTATTGAAAAGGTGCCTTTGTCAAGGAGATTATAGGAGATAGACGATTGAAAGATTCTAGAAATTCCAATCAAAGATTGCTAAGTGTTTAGCCCTTTTATGTATTACCTTGCTAGTAATTATATCTCATAATGTTAGCATAAAGTTTTTGTTGTTGAGCCTCTTTTATAACAATTTCAATGAAATAATGAGTTTGTCCTTTAATTGTGCCTCCTCCTTTGATTTACAACCAAATATCCTGAAAGGAGTTCCTTCTAAGACTCACAAATACACATTTGAACCCTTGCATGATCTCATAGACTCAATTCATTTCTTTTACCAAAATCTTTTATTGACGAAATTTAGGAAAATTA
Organism: Populus deltoides; assembly: GCA_015852605.2. Classification (NCBI taxonomy): domain Eukaryota; kingdom Viridiplantae; phylum Streptophyta; class Magnoliopsida; order Malpighiales; family Salicaceae; genus Populus; species Populus deltoides. The sequence continues at coordinate 5,621,242 of CM027588.2, read as the reverse complement.
AACTTGCCTTTTGATTTAAAAAATGATTTGATGTTTATTTAAAATGATGTTTTTGACATTTTACTTGTAAAATGACATATGAATCAAGCAATTCCTTAATTGAAGTGACTAAACTTTAAACTAAAATGCACGAATAGAAAATGAACTGTCAACCTCACACTACAACTCTCGAGCTACATGTTTTAAATGTATGCATAATGGTATGTAAGGGATTTGTTGTTCATAGACTTATGAAATGCATCTCTTTGTAAAGTCCAAACCATAACACTAGATGAGATCAAAGTTTATTAATCTTAAGTGCTTGAGCTTGAAATGAGGAAAAATCATATTTGTTATTCCTTTCACATTCTAAAATGAATACATCCCTTGTGGTCCCCTTTTGATCCTAGATAAATTTTCCTTTATGAAAAACCTCGACTAGGATCACACCCCACACTAGGGATAAATGAAAAATTCAATGAAAAAAAAAGATGAAAAAGCCGTGAGAAAAACCAAAAAGGCAAAAGAGCCTAAGAAACACAAATGCTAAGGAGCTCGACTAAATCACAAGAAGAAGTGATAGCCAAAACAAAGTGAGTATGCCCCAACCAAAACAATAAAAAAAAGGCAAATCAAAGAAGAGCGGCAAAAGAAAAGATGATAGGCACAAAGGGTCGAACTACTGATAGTGATCCTCAGTCTTTGAAACTTTGAAAAACTCTTTGAGCCTTATGAATCATTTTCTTTCATAGTCAAAAACCACAACCTACATTACGTGCCTGTAAAAGTGTTTTCTAATCAAGCAATATGGAACAATAAACGATGCTTTCAAAATGTAAAGAATACTTTTGTATAAGAGTCATAACATCGAGAATAAACTACTTATTATTATTCGTGCGGATAAAATGAGTGATAAAAAAGAGACTTTTTCTAAGAAAATTTCTTAGGCCTTTCACTTTGAAACCCACAAAAGTAGAAGGTCACCTTATGATGTACTTTCACTAATGACAATATTGCCAACACAAGAACAAATCATCTCCTTTCTAAGAAAAATTTTAAAAATAAATTGTTTTAAACTTACATCGAAACAATTATTTTTTTTAAAATGCAAGATCAAGGGGCAACCATTATTTTTCCAAGTCACTAACAGAGCACACTTAGGGACAATGACCAGTTGGAGATGGCAACATTATGTTCAAAAGGAAAATTGATCCTTTCTAGATAAAAAAAAAGGGGAATATTTCTTACAATGAGACGATGAGGCATTTTGTTTACCAAAGGTAGTTTGATCCTTTAAACAAATGACACCAAATGTTTTTAATAGTGAGTCAAGGAAGTAATGAAGGATCTTTTCAAATTATTCAACGAGATAGAGAATTTCAAGCAAATAAATGGGGCACGATGGACACCATAAAGGCTGAGCTGAGTAAAATTATAAAAATTCTGAAAAGACCTACATATGCCAACTCGAGTGGGTTCGGAGCCAAATGAAAAAGATGACTCAAATTAGAAATATCAAGTCCTCACCAATCAAGCAACAAAAAGATTGAGAAGTGATGGTGGCCTATATTTCAAATCAGGTAGAGATGCATGCATATTATCTAACTTTGAACAATGTATTTTGTAAAGATTCATAAGAGAAATCCTCAATGGGATCCATCAAAAGAAAGACAACCTCGAAATGGCCAAGAATTGAAAATGCTCTTGAAAATTTTTCACTTTTGAATTTTTTTTATCTGGACAGGCCACCCATGAAAATTAGACATCTTGAAAAGTCCTAGTATTTTTCAATTGAAAAAGTCACCTATTATAATGATAACATTTGATTATCGTGAACAATGCTATGAATAATGATCTGATATGGGAGATGATGAATGGTAGATGAGTGATAATAAAACACCAATTTGAGGATTAAATATCAATATCATGAATATATTATTGTAAGCGATTGATTGCAGGTATAAGGATTTGAAATTTCTGGTATCAGATTCACAGAAATTAAACAAGAAACAGTGACTTAATTAAACCAATTACAAATCCGAGCATTGCTTGGATTTTTTTATTTGTTTTTTTAGTTTAGTGTGGATATTTGATTCAGTTTGCGTATATCTTGATTAATTCTATGGGATTTGAAATTAACAATGATGTAAACTTTCAATAATTTTGAGATTTATAAAATTTAAACGAGTGATTTTTAAAAAATAAATAAAAAATTAACTTTAGTACCATTCGTTGCCACATCATCAATGAGTAATCTATATACTTTCCTGTGCGAAGCATTTATAATGAAAATAGAAAACTTGTTCGAAAATGAGATGTCGTTTCAATCAATATCTTCATTAATTTGGTTGTTCCTTGTACAATCCAAATTAAACTTTTCTTCCTTCCCAAAAAATCACATGATTCACGATAAACTTCCATCATTACAGATTATTTATGAGATTATTTTTTGTGAATTTTCTATGAAAACAGAAATACTTTTCTATCACAACGTGTGAAACACGCAGTTTGCTGTTCTAGAAAGAGGCATATCCATGAAGTGTTGCTCCCAAAACATAGAGCTTAAAGAAAAACAGGATACCCTCTATTCTCAAAGATCAACGGATGAGGATCCAAGCCATTAAACCAAAAACGAAGTCGTTTTGAAGGGTTGAATTGCATTTTGTGCACAATAAAACATCCGTGTCTATTTTAGTTTTATCAATTAGGTTATGGTCCTTCTAGTTTATAAAAATTAATCATTTAGTCTCAATAATATAAAAAATAATTATATTGTCCTTTGACCAAACTTAATTTAGTTGTTTTTATTCAAAAATAGCTTTTTTTCCAATCAATTTTCCCATGTTAACTAATTACATTTCCTTTTTTTTTCCAAAAAGAGAAAACAAAATAAATTAAAGAAAGGACCAAAGTTAATAAGTGGATTTTAATATCGTGGGGATGAAATAATATTTTGTTAAACTACAAGGACTAGTTAATTATGTTGTGCAATAATGTGATTTAAAAGAAAAGAATAATAAGCAGAAAATTGAAAAGAGACTGTAGAAATTTTACAATGGTTCAACAATCTAAGGATAATAAACTCTCAATTTTTGTAAATGTTAGTTTTGATTCTTTTTTTTACAATGATTTTAAATTCTTTCATGTAAAATTGACATGCCATCGAATTTTTAAAAAAAATCTCCAAAACTCAAGCATGCCATAGAATTCAATCTAGAGAGAATAAAAAGAAAATCTGAAAAAAAAAAATGAACTTTCATGGACCAAATTGAAAGAAACAAAAGTTTGAGGAGCAAAATCAATGGAAGTAAAAACAATTGGGGGACCACTGACAGAATTCTGTAACTTGAACAACGCTACGAATAATGATATTAAATATCAATATCATGATTCATGAATATATACCTACTCTGTGCGAAGCATTTATAATGAAAATACGAAAACTTGGTTCGAAATTGAGATGCCGTTTCAATCACATCTTCATTAATTAGTTGTTTCTTCCTTCCCAAAAACTCGTATGATTAGCGATAAACTTCCATTTCAGATTATTAATGAGACTTTTCTTTTTATGTGAATTTTCTATGAAACACAACGTGTGAAACATGCACGCGGTTTGCTGTTCTATAAGAAGGGGGCGTATCCATGAAGTGTTGCTACCAAAACATACAGCTTGAAGAAAAACAGGATAGTACCCTTGCACGCACTGACACACCTGCATTATTTGCCTCTATTCTCAAAGATTAACGAATGAGGACCGGAGCCATTAAACCAATTCAAACAGCAAAAAATGTTGAGAATGTTCTGAGCAGCACTGATGAAGAGCAGCAACCTTTGAGTCCAATGGCTCGAATGTTTCATGAACCCGACTCCAACGTGTACATCATTATCACAATCGGCTTTCAGACCAAAATCAATCCAGAAGTTATGAGACCAAATGTGGGGAATACTTTGCTTAAGCATCCTCGTTTCTCTAGTTTGCAGGCATGTTCTGTTTTTTTTGTACACTAATAATTAATGATTAATAATCACTCTTACAATTTCTTATGGTAACAAAGGATCGGTATTACAAATCAAACTTTAAGTTTTTTTTTTTTTTTTTTTTTTTTTTTTATTAATGACCTCAACATTTAGATGTAACAGGTTCCCGATGAGAAATATGGGGGGCAGCTCAAATGGGTTAGAACAGAGGTTGACTTGGACAACCATGTCAAATTCCCTACAATTGACCCAAATATGGACTTTCCTGATATGTACGTAGAAGATTACGTCTCTAATTTGAGCAAAACTAAGATCAGTATGTCTATACCTATGTGGGATCTTCATGTCCTCAACATCAAAACATCTAATGCTGAATCCGTAGGCATTCTCCGAGTCCACCACTCCATTGGAGATGGGACGTCTCTCATGTCACTTTTCATGTCTTTTACCCGCAAAGCATCTGATCCTGAGGCGCTTCCAACATTTCCAATCTCAAAGAAACAGAAACCCTGCAGTTCTAGTGGAGGACTTCTCCAACATTTCATCAAGCTATTTTCGGTGTTGCTGATATATTGGAATACTTTGGTTGATATCGTTATGTTTTTAATCACAATTTTCTTCTTGGATGATACAAAAACGCCCCTCAAAGGTCCATTAGGCGTTGGATCTACTCCACGGCGGATTGTTCATCGAACTGTGAGTTTGGAGGATGTTAAGCTAGTCAAGAATGCCATGAATGCTGTAAGCCAATTACCATATATCAAACTGTACTCACAGTAGAAAATAAAACAAAGTGTTCATATACGTTTCTCGTGCAAATTACCTAAATTTTGGTATTCCTTACATTACTCTCTTAAACTCATTACATTTTTTTTAAAACTTTTTTTTTTTTTTTTGCCAGACAATCAATGATGTGATGGTGGGAGTCACACAAGGAGCTCTATCTCGCTATCTCAATAGAAAATATGGTAAGCAATTTCTAAATTTAAATTTAATGCCAATTTCACTTTGGTGTAAAATTATAACTTATATCCTTCAAAAACAATAGATAGGCCTATAGCTATATATAAAACAATTTTATAAAATATGCTCTTAGCTGGACTTTACGCTAAGTTGTCAGATATATTAGATTTTAAACGACTACCTAAAATAAGGTAGGAAGAAAAATTAAATTAGTTATCTTTGGAACATCTTCAGCTTTGTAAATTAATTCTATATTCGGCAGGTAAAAATAAGAAAGATGGTGGAGGGGCAGAAGGAAATAGCAATCTTCCTAAGAACATTCGTCTACGAGCAACTTCATTCGTGAATTTAAGGCCACATCTAGGAAATGAAGTGAGTACGGCAATTTCTTTGCCTTTACTTCGCTCCTTTTCATGCTATCTGTTTCGCCTCGAGGGATTCTTTTTGCTCCCTTGGCGTCTTCTGTTAATCTACTTTGGCTTCTAAGAAAACTAAAAAAGATAAGAAAATCCAGGAAATAAAGTGAGGAGTACAAATATCATGTGAAGAAACGTCATGATCCTTTATTTCTGTGTATCTATTTTTTCTTTAATTTCTTTCTATATATAGAGTGCTGCTGAAAAGACGAAAAGTAGCAGCAACGTGAGGTTGGGCAACCTGATCGGCTACGTTCTCTTCCCCTTCACCATTGCACTACGAGAGGATGCATTAGATTATGTTCGAAGTGCTAAGGCAACTGGAAAGAGGAAGAAAGCTTCTCTTGAAGCAATATACACATATTTGATGGCAAAAACATTTCTCAAATTATTTGGTACTAAGGTAAAATGAATCTTCTAGGAACAGTCGATTCTTTATTATTGATGTACAACGTCAATAGATGTTTGGGGGCTTAAAATAAAATAAATTCCATTGTTGTCCCAGTTGGCAAGCTTCCCAACTCAAACTACATTGTGGTTCTCGAACGTGGCTGGTCCCTCGGAAGAAATCACTTTGTATGGCCATCAAGTGGCCTACATAGCTCCAACTTGCTTTGGGCAACCTAATGTAAGTACTCGATATATTATGTCTGCGAGTAAATTACCATTAATATTAGCGACATACTTTTTTTTTTTTTTTAAAAAGAAAACAAAAATATTGATTTATTTTTATTTTATTTGGTATTAATAAAATATATGTTTATATTACCAAATTGGATGGTCCTAGACCATTGTAAATACAAATTTAGTAAATCTTTTTCAGCAATCAAATCTAATGACTTTTTATTAAATCACCAGTTAATATATAGATAATGTTTTCCTTGACATCATATCAGCTAACAATCTTTGACGTGTGTTCTAAATATTGAAATACACTGCATGCCATGCAAATCATCTCTAATTTGAAACAAAGAAGGTCTCAGAAATTGATGGTTAGGATTTGAAAATCTGAAGATTTCTCTTCATAATCTCTTAATCAAATTGTGTATGAATATTACTAGTGTTAACATATAAATATTTCTTTTCAGGCTTTAATGATTCATGTTGTGAGTTATGCCAATAAGATGAACATCATCTTATCAGTTGACGAAGGGATAGTTCCTGATCCTCATCAACTCTGCGATGATCTTGAAGAATCTCTTAAGCTGATCAAAGACGCTGTCATTTGTAAAGGGCTGGTTGATTGTCGTGTTTACTAAATATTGCTAGGATTAATGATAATAAATTATGTCAACAGATAGTTATTTCAATAAACTTAGAAGTGTGTGGTTGGAATTGTGCAAGCCTAGTCAACTAAGAATCCCTAAGTTGTGGGAGTCATGATCAACATATTAATCGTGTATATTTCAGTGTGTTGTATCGTTGGATATGCTTCCACTAAATTCACATAGTGGTAGTTAGTTCCTACTTGAAATCCAAGTCTGTTTACTTATTTAAGTTGTAATTGTTCTCATCAGTTCTTAAGTAAGGAAAAACTCCAAATCATCTTATCCATCTACTGGTAGCAAGCTTAAGTTTACAGTTTGAGGTTTATCCAACATCTCGTATCAGAGCCCCCACTAGTCCAAAGTTAAAAATCTCACCAAGAAGATGCAGTAGCTTTTGTGCTTGCAGTAGCAAGCATCCATGGCATCTGACATGCCAGCAGAGAAGTTAATTTGTTCAGCCAGCCATTCCACTCTTCGATGGTCAGCAGAGGTTATGATTATAAAGTATTAGTGATATTACTGGTGGAGTGGTTGTATGATAATGCTAATGTCGGCAAGGTAGAAGATCTCATGAACAGCTTTTCTGAAACATGAGATGTTTTTAAGATTTTGAACATGGGATTTGGCTAGAATTGAGCTATTCAAACCTGAAAAAATAAAAAAAAAGTTTATAAATCAAGTCTTTTATCCGCTGACTACAACACATTAATTAGCTCAGTTGCTTCTTTGTTCTCTGCTCTTCCACAAACCTTATCTCCATATCCTGTTTTCTGCTTTTTGTGCCGTCAACAACGAGTTTTGAGAAGCCACAGCTCCCCTCTTCTCCCCACTTTTGGTCTTCAAAATTAACAATAAAATTATTGGAATCTTTGGATGAATTGGTTTGATACTTATGCCATTGTTAGTTAGCATGATGAAGGCTTTAAGCCTAAAGGGGTGTGAAATACACTTTGCTGAGGAGATTAAAGATTTCACTAATGCAATGAAGGAAGTTGCACCAGCTATTTTAATGACAAACCCCCGGGTTAGGACAGATGAGGAAATTTTTTAAGCAACGAAGAAAAAGGGATCGGAAGGTCAACTTCTCCTGGATGCGGGCGGTAAACTGGCTTGTGGCTCATCCTAATTCAATTGGAACATTTTTTGCATGTTCACATTCTCTGCGCATGCAATATTAGTCAAGAAAGATAAAAATTTGATGCTTCTTGGTGAAATTGGAACTACCCATTAGAGTTTTAGGGTGCTGACTAATTGGAATATGTTGGTATCTATGGCTAGCTAGCTTATAACTTACCTTTAAATGTTATGCTGCGTGGAATGACCATTTCATATACTCCTATGTTAAGAGTCTTGAAATTCAAGATTTTTAGGGATAAAGTTAATATAAGTAGTTGGTAGAAGTAGGCGATGCATGGTAAATTAAGGTAGTTGGTAGTTGAGGTATAATGGTTGGTACCTACAAAAAAATCTCATTTAGTAGATGTGGGGATTATCTAATGGTAAAGTTAGTAACTTTATAAAGAGAAAGTACAACGATATTTTAGAAAGATAAACTTGAAAATATTAAGAATAAAGATATTGTAAATCTTGAGTTTGAAAGATTGATGATATATATATAACATACGAATCTTTTTTTCTTTTCTTTTTTATGAAAAGAAAAGACTAAAATATAATTTTATATTTGTAATATTTTAAGTTATATTCTATTTAAAATAATATATATTATATTAGTATAAAATATGAAGAGATTTATATAAAATTAAAAAAAAAATTATTAAAAAAAAATTAAGCTCAGGAATGTGACAAAGCCTCTAGAAGTGCATGCCTAGCACCTCCAAGAAATTAAACACCTTGATTAAATATATCTGTGTGTTATGCCAAATTCAATAACGGATGATTTCGTGGTCCAGCATCCAAAATAATCGGATTTGCATAACACCGGTGTCCAATTAAATGGGAATGCTGGCGCGCCACCCCGCACAACCAATTAAATGAGAGGTTGTTGCTAGCACCACCAATTGATTGGGATGGTGTTGGCGTGTCAACTACCCCCAATTACTTGGTGAGGGTGCTGGGTGTGAGTTCAACATCCAAAAATTAATTGTGTCTAGAAATTAATTTGAGTCTAGATGCTACCTGTCGATTCAAATAATTTAGACAGTAACCTCAACATGTTTTTTGAAAGGTTTTTTAGTCCATTTTTTGAAGGGGTTTTTTTTGGAATTATTAAATTTTAGGCCTATTAATAACCCCTCAAGTTTTGTGGTATTAATATGCTAAGAATTGTAAAAAATCAATTGGTATGACAAGTTCGTTGAATTTTCTTCATATGAAAAGAGGAGATGAAATCTCGGGTATTAAACTGAAGAGCCTGTGTGTAGAGGTGTGCACTATGTTTTAAAAAAATTTCTAAATATGTAAAGGAAAACTTTAGAGGAATCCGTACTAAGGGGAGATATAAAAAACTTCATACTTAAATTTTCTTTTAAGAAGCTGGTGGAAACACGTTGAGGATAAGCTGACACTTAAAAAATATTTTAAAAAACTAAGGGGAATCTAATGAGGGTGACCCATAATGATGCTCATATTTAGAAAAAAAAATCTAAAGGGTTGAGAGGAACGAACCCAAGTCGATGCCTATACTTGAGAGTGGAACGTGTGTGGGGGAGGATTTTTCATATTGAGTCATTGTTTTGAATTAACAACTCTAAGCTACCGTGAACATTATATACATGCTCCTCGGATTGATCAGACCATCATAGTTGTTCATAATTATTTTTGTGGAAATATAGTTTTTAGGGATTCAAATGTTCAATACTTGTTTAGACAAAGTAGAACCCCTCAACTGGTGGGGCTTGTAGTTATTTTCTTAGGTATGCTCATGTACAAACATCAATTAGTCCTTAATATGTTAAGCTTTTAAGAGCTTGAGGAGTTTGGCATGGAATAATGATTACAATAACTAGTGTCCGTCCCATGGTAGCTAGGGGGAGTACATTTGGAGTGTTGACTCTATACATGGGTATCGTAATGGCGTGAGTGACCCCTTGAGGGACTTTCAGGATTTTCATTATGTTTAGTCTCTTTGAGTAATGTAATAATTTATGGGCATCGGGTGCGGCCGTTGGTCATGGTGCTGGGGCGTTGTGTGTTGCCAAAGGTGTTAAGACTTGTTCGGATGGAAATTTATGATTTTGATCTTAGGTTGACAACACGGTTTGAGTTAGTTGTAAGTGATTGTTAAAGGTTTGATTGAGTAGAAGTGTGTGTTGTAATGAGTAGATTTGTCTTGCGTCCTAACCCAGGTGTATCTTGGTTATGAAATGACTTGAAAATATCAAAAACAAGTTTTAGAAACTAATGGTTTTTTTATCAATTCCCATAGACAACACCAATTGATGAGTTCCAAAATTTAAGATGCTGAGAAATAAAGTTGATGTGTTGGATAATTAGCTAATCTCTTAGTTCAAGCAATCTGATTCGTTATCTCTAGTCAAGGTGTTTAACAGCTTGATATGAAAAGCCCAAGTAATTGGTAGTAGTAGGTGATGCTTAGTAAGTCAAGATAAGTGGTAGATGATACCTATAAAAAAAAATTTATGGACATAGGGACTCTCTGATAATAAAGTCAGTAACTTTGTAAAGAGAGAAAGTGCAATGATATTTTAGAGAGATAAATTCTAAAAATATTAAGAATAAAGAGATTATGAACCTTGAATTTAAAAGATTCATGATGTATTTATATCCCACAAGCCTTGTCATTTTGTAGAAAGGAGAGGCTAAAATATAATTTTATTTTTGTGATATTTTAAATTATATTTTACTCAAAACAATACATATTAAATAAGTATAAAATACTGAAGAATCCACGTAAAATTTTAAAAAAATTTCTCAAGAAAGTGACATCTATCCAAACATGTGGGGGTGCATAACCAACACCCTAATTAATGATGTCTAGACCCAATAATGAGTGTTGGTGTGTCCTTGCACCCAAAATAATTGGGTCTAGACATAATATCCGGACCAAATAAGAAATGTTAGCATGCCTAGCACCCCATTTTATGGGATCCAAGAGTTATGCTTAAAACTAATTAATTGTTAAATGGGTTCGGATATAATACCTGAGCTCAATTAAATCAGCGTGCTGGCGATGTCTAGCAACCAATTATTTGGGAGGGTGCTGGACGCCATCCAACACCCAAAAATTAATCGGGTCTGGGCGACCAATTAATTCAGGCAATAATCTGCGCATGTTTTACTTGGAAAAGGTTTTTCGGGAGGTTTTTTAAACCAATTAAATTAAATTAAATTAAATTTGGGTCATCAATATACAAGTTCTTAATAGCAGTGCGGATTATCGCTGTGATATTCTATTATCCAAATGCATTAATCCCAGTTTGGTGCTTTGAATCGGTGTTCGAGGAGCCACACCTGTCTCTCTGGACACCTAGAAATGCTTTGCAATGTATTTAACTGCTCGAGTTCTGTTTTTTTTTTTTTTTTTAAGAAAAATAACTTTTTATTAGTAACTGCTGGCAAGGTTCGAGAAATTAAACTAGTTTTGCTTGTTGCCTTAATATCTATTACAAAGTAGTACTATGAGACAAGACCCTATGGCCAGGGCATGCATGCAACATCTCCTTCGTCCATCAGTCCATGTTCTCTTCACTATACATCGTTCAGGCATCTTGCATTGCAAGGTGAATGACACAAAAGGTGCGAGTTCCTGTTAATTGTCTAGGTACATACATGGTATCTATCAACAATAAATAAATAAATAATCAACATGAGCAACATGGAGAAAAATTGGAAAAATGGAAAATTTGAGCACAAACTTGAAATTTATGGTTCAGCGTCTGCCTTCTTCTCTGAAGTGTACGTGAAGATATAGCAGCTCATTCCATTTCAAGGTAGAAAAAGAAAAAGGATGGATTTCTAATTTATTACTGAAGACTTCATCAATATAGTTACAAAAGACACAGAGAAAATCATACAACATTCACGTATTTGTGTGAGACAACTATATGATCAAGAAACCATTCAAAGAACATGTTTGGATATTAAGACATTCGAGAAATTTGTACGAAATATTTAGCCACCACTGATGGGAGGTATGATTGCCAACTCATCCTTTTCTTTGACGATTGCTGCCTCGGTTGTGTATTCCTCGTTTAGAGCTAGAACTATACAACCACGGATCTCTTCCAAGCTAGGAAACCTAGCAATAAGCTTATTCAAACAATCGCTGGTGGTACTACCAGATGACACCTCTAATTGCATATCAGCCAAGCCAGTTATATCTCGAGCTCTGGCAAAGAATAAGACCTTTATACTAAAAGATGAACCTTCACTTCCCACTGGTTCCCCATCTGTATTTTCAGCCTTGACTTCTATCATGTCCACAGCAGATGAGCACAATGGATTACTGCAAATGAAACATGTCTTCACAACAATGAGATTGCAATTTCAATTTCTGAACTGATAGGCACTCATGTTCATTCACAACAGGCATTGGAAAACATTAAGAAAACTGAATAGAACATATTACCTGCACTAAACTACATTCAGCTAAAATCACCGTAATAGCGCATGCTCAAGAAATGTTCACACAAAATAAAAAGCTTAAGTATCAGTTGACTTAAAGGGTATACAATAACTTTACTTGCTGTACAACCTAAAAAAATTCAATCCAAATTGGATAGTGTCAGAATCCAAATCCATTACTGGGTTTTAACAGAAATTAGGGATTGCACACTGTTAACCTTAGGAACAGCCTCTCTATTTCACTTGTAGTATTAACAGGCATTATATCACACAGGGGTTACATGATCTCCATCACCATACTGCCACCCCATGAAAGGATATTTTAGCTATCTAAATTTGTCATCCCACATGACTAAATAAGTATTGCTATTGTTTACTTCTTTTCACTGGGTCAAATTCATTTATAATGGAAGTTTTCCCCCCAAATTTTTTAGTATCTCAAATGCCAAATTCAAACTGCTAAATATACCTACTGAAGTATGGATTATGATCACCAGTATAGGTTACATTCTTGAGACTTGATCACCTTAAACTTCTATTAGCATGTCCCGATTTCAAATCCAATACTGAACCTCTCTAAAAGATTCACGACAAACAAATAATATAATGCTGAGATTCTGGAGTCATTTCCATGCAACATTTGAAGTAAATCTGGGAATTTAAGGAGTGGGGAACACCTGGATCAGAAAAGAACTCATGCAAACTCATTGAGAAGAACTCAATTCCTATGTATCCTATTGTGTGACTAAAATGGTTCTCACATATTTTCAGCCTCTATCATCTCAACCAGTTTGGCTGTTACTCATTCAAAATGGAACATCTCTTATATGGCGAACTTGACATTCAACACTTAAAATGAACTACAATCTATAAGATTTTTGCACCTCGTGAAACTTTCCCAAATTTTGGAAAGGATTAATATTCTTATCAGGTTATGTGTCAGAAACATGCCTTTAGAATCATTGGTCACTTGCCTTCATTCCAGAGATTTTTATGCTTTGACTGCTTTTCTTAAGATCGAATATTCTGGCACTTCCAGGCATCTCCCCATGATCCATGTTAAATTTTACATCTATGCTCATATTCGCAGCTTTAAAATCGAGATTCAATTTCTTGATATTGTAATTTCAAACTGTTATCAACTTTCCAAGCAAGCAGATCTCATCAGCGACACAAGGAGCAAACTTAGCTAAATCCAAGCACTGGATCTCAAACTGACTAAATCCTCCGCAACAAAAGAGATTTGAGTTGCAATCCAGTCATACCCAGTCCTTTCACTCCTAATCAATACAGAATTTCAAGAGATCTCCCTTTCAAGGAAGCTGCAAATTAGCTGTCAGGTCATGTGACAGAAAACACACAAAATACAGATGCCCACTCATCCATGTGAAATATTCATCTTCATCAGATCTTTTTGGCAGTAGCCAAGCCCAACATCCATTTACAGTCAGCTCATTGGTAAAGCGAGAGCTTGAATCCTGATTTCTGATAGCTCCCCAATAAGCACCACCCAATGAAGGAGAGATCAAGCTTAAAAGAAAAGCAACCACTCTAGCATCTAGTAATGCTGTCAATTCCGCTTTCTTCTGCTTCCTTCTGGTCCTCATCTTCAACTGATGGTCAACTTCAAGTATTATGTATAATAGGAGAGTTTGCTCTTAAGTAAAATTCCTAACATCAAGTGCTTTCTCCAACCTAATGATCCACGTGATTAGCTCACCATGAAAGCTGTCAGGCTTAGTCTCAAGGACTTCTCAAAGGTGCTGCTGCCATTCCTATTTCAGCATCAACCACCAGGTGAGAATAAAATAAGCAAACTCAGGAAACCTGGTGTTTACTATTTGGGCAGTCATATTCCTGTATAACCATTCCACAAACTCCACTCCCTTTTGAGGTCGCAGGCTTTCTAACTGATAATCTGATCTCTGCATCAAGAAGTGCGTAATGGTGGTACCTCCAGCTTTGTCACCCGCTTAGATTTTCCACCAGCAATGGCACACTGCTCTATCTCTATTAACCAGACTCTCAACAACCCCATCAATAACCTTAGGAACAGAATTGGATTCCATAGAGGCAGCCTTAGAATGTGGCATCTTTCTCCCATAACCAAAAGCACAAATGAATCTTCATTTTCCCAATTTCATCTCAGTGCAAATTCATGTTACACTCAACCTACAATACTAATCCAAGACAACTCACAACTCCAACTAGTACGTTGACTTATCATAGATTTCCTCATCCAAGATGCACTTAACCAATAAATCAATCTATTCTATTTCCTCTTTTCCTAGGAAATAAAAAAAGATGACAACAAGCAACTTTAAAGTTTAGGACTTTCGCTCTCTACACTTTTGAAATTGTATCAGATTATACATACACTCTGATTGTCCTCCCATAAAATGATAGGAAATTGAATGATGGAACCAAAATCTAAGCTCTGATAACAAAATTGTCGTCTATTAAATTCAGTACCTTGCGTAATTTCAATTCAAGGACGGAATACCTCCTCAATCCAGACACTCCCTTCATTTTACAATAAATTGTAACAAAATATCTATACCCATTTGCCAGCCATTCGAAAATGAATTCAAGAACGCAATGTTCAGAATTTTAATGGCACAAAAACTGTGCAGGTCACCAATGTCTTCACAATTGCATGGTCACAATCCACCAAGATTCTAAACTATGTTTAGTAAGCAGCACATGAGGTTTGCAATTCAAGTGAATGGTTGGCTATTGGAAAATCAAAAGCAACAATACTATGCAGAATATTCAAATAAATAGAGTTCAATAGAAAATAACACTCAAATTAACAAGAGCCAAGAACGCAAGGATCCAAGAACACACAGAACAGAAGATTGGTTACGAGTCAAAAACAAGGAGAGATTATCAGAGTCAAAATTCTCAACAGCACAAGATTCCAAAATGTAAAGCTTTTTGTATTAATTTAACTTGAGAGGGGAGAGTAACCTGCTATCACCAAACTTCACCAAAGCAGAGAAGGCAGAGAGAGAGAGAGAGACTAGGAATCGATGTAGCGTTAGCAGACCAAATTTAGGACTAGACATGTCTTTATGACCCAATTAAGGCTTCCTTCTTTGGGCCTGTTTTCTTTGAATACTATCCCTCCTTTGCCCGGCCCATGCTATAAAAAAAAAAGGTTGAAAGAAAATTTCCATCTTCTTGAAAACTACAGAAAACTGGATGACGTAGTTTACATGCAAGCACAGGTCTTACATGTGCAGAGCACACAATTTTTTCCAAGTTACAACGTAGATCAAGTTAGAGGTGATTCAAGCAGAACAGAAAGAACTATTCATGTCTAGTGTTCAGCAATTATCCTAGGACAAACACTTGAATATCTCTGAGAGTTACTTTTCACCTAATGACCTGCGAGTTCCATCCCGAGATATTGCTGCGAGTTCCACGATCCATCTTCCGTTTAATTTCTGACTCCTCAATCCTCTCAGAAGCGCTCGTGTAATTTCTTCATCTCTTTCAAGTTCATCATTTATGAAGGTTTTTTTATTTGTTTAAACATCAAAATCAGGTAAGTCTTTTGGGCTCTTTTCTTTTGTCACAACATTTTGTTCTTCGCTAATTTACTGTTTGAAAACATGATTCTACTGCAATCCTCTGTGCTGGCTAGAAAATTCTTTAATATTTAAGTTAATAAATGTAAGAGAATAAAATAATATACAAGAAAAACAATAGAAAGAACTAGTGTGAAGCAATGAGTTTGAATGGCTTAAATTTCCTTGGCTTGGAATTTTCTGGATTTTGTTGCCTGGGATTTAATTGCTTGGCTTGGATTTGAATTGCATGGGATTTTCTAGCTACTAGTTGCTTGAATTGGATAACCTAAAGTGAAGGTGTTAGGCTAGAGTGGGAACCCTATATGCTTGGGGCGCCTCTCCCAAGCGTAGGGGAATTGGTTTTAAAAATATAGTTTTTACAAAATTATTTGAAACACTTAACCAACAGAAGTGAAGGAAATAAAATAATTGTTGTTTTATATAGGCGATGGTATATGTTATGGCTGCAAGAGGGAGGAGTGTTTGTTGTTTTATGTATGCCATGTAACCTTGTATTGTGTCTACAAGAGAGGTGAAATTAAATTGGATTATTTTGCTTGTTTTTACTGCATAGTTTATTAAAAGAAGTAATCTAGTAATAAAAAAGGCAAGAATAAAAATAAATTATATAACTTGCGTCTGCATCCAAGAATACATTTTAATGGGAAATTTCCCATTAGCAGTCACAGAAACTAAGAAAGATTCCTAATCCTTCTGCAACTAATTTTGAAAATAAATTGTCATAGAAACTTGGTGTGTGTTCTTTGGATTTAGAGTTTATTTGGAAATACGATTAAATTGCATTTTTTTAAATTTCAAAAAAAATTTATTAAAAATTATTATTTTTTATATTTTCAGATTGTTTTGATATACTAATCTCAAAAATAATTTTAAAAAAACAAAAAAAATATCATTTTAATATATTTATAAGTAAAAAAACATTTTGAACTATAATCGCTACTACAATCCCAAACATGATAAAGCCCAATAACTCAAAGACTCAAGTTCAACCTATACCTCATAATTCATATTTTTATCAACCTAGACCTTGTAATTTATATTTTAATGTAGATTTTATAAGATAATTAGGGTTAACTTAAGTCACGAGTTTTTATAAATTAATTAAAATTGGTTCGAGTCGATTTAATATAATATTATTTTGATATTAAAAAATATTATCTAATTAATATTAAAATAAATAATCATGTTGTTCTGTATTATTAAATTTTAAGTTTATGATTATTTTTTTCTATAAAATAAATTAAAAAAATATGTTACTAGCGCCTTTATATTTTGTTTTTTCAACTTAAAAAAAAGAAATCTGCCCCACAGATCTAGCAATCCACTACATCTCCTTAACAACTAGACAAATTTTCTTTTGTTTCTACTATTACACAATTCAGTTTTGGCAACTTCACATTAGGCTTAGTTTCTTGGCGCTAGTTAACTTATATGGTATAAATTTAGCCCTTTATTTTGTATAAATATAGCCTAACGAAGTTTATTTTCAAGCAATAAATGATTTTTACACATCGTAAATGATCTGACTTCCTTGAATCTGAACTAGAAGAAGCATTTAGAGATGGCTGAACTGCTGCCATATTCTGATCACTGCCTTCATTATTCTGCTCTTATTCATCTTCTAAAAACGTTGCTGCTGCTATCCTTCATTGCTCCATTTCCATAGTTGCTCTCCATCTAACTGAACATCTCTTGACGTCGCCACCTTTTTAGTGATGGATTGTAAACCTTGAAACCACAAGAAGTCTCTCCACGTCCTAGCAGAACGCATTTCTGACTTTGATTTTCAAGCTTATAGTCCTCGTCTCTTCTTGTATTTTCACATAAGCAACACTGCCAAAAATTCTCAAGTGATACGCCTTTCACTGTAAAAAAAAATGATTGGTGGGTTATTTTATCGACACTGTTTGAAGGGATCCTCCAACCATATGCAAAACTGAATTGCAAACTCTTCTGCCTTTGTCACTAGTTCTGTTGGTGGTGATAGTCATGAGGTGTAGAGAATTTGTGATGCAGCATGTAAGATAAGAAACTAGGACTTCTCGAACTCTGAAATTATAGTCCTTAACTATAGAAAAAACTCTGTTTTGAAAAGTTCTCAATATCAATAATCTGAAAACTGTTTTGAAAATAACTTACAAACCGTTCAAATAGGTGCTAAGAAACCGAAAATAACTAGTAAAATAAAGAACTCGCTCTTGATTTTATGAGGCAGAACAAGAGTGCAAGAGAGGAAGGAAAGCATTTTATGCGCGGACCGGTGGTGTACTGATATTTGCTCAAAGGAGACTAAGCACACTGACACAATATTTTACGTGGTTCGGCAAATCGCCTACATCCACGAGAGAGGTTGATTTTATTAGAGATACAGAAAGGATACAATAAATACATGAAGGAGGAGGATTACATCCATTCTACTCTACTCCCAGCTCTTACACACAGTTGTTGCAGCTGCTGCCATTGCAGCTCTCTCTTTCTCTCTATTCTCACGTTCTCACTCTCTCAACCCTCTCATTTTGCTCTCACAAATATGCCTCTTTTATAGGCAAACAAGGTCAACATTGAAAGGCTAATAAAGCCATAAAGCATGCCACTAATTGTGGCACTAGTGGTGCTTCCACTTGCTTGGTGGTGGGGTATTGCCACTAAATGGTAATATCCTAACAATCACCCCCTTTGCCATTTATGTGGGCAATTGTCATCTTGCTTCTTCAGCACAAGCTTGCATTCTGCAGCTCTTCCAAGTTTCCATTCTGAGAGCGTCTTCAACATAACATTCCCCTTCGAGCGTATCAACCATGCTCGGTCCGGAATGATTTTTCAAGCCTTACACCAAGGCTTACAACACCCCCTCAAAAGAATATTCCCAAGTGCGACGGTCATTGAATATTTCAATGTGATCACAAGCTCACCACTCTTCCAAGAGTCTACTCATCTAGGAGTTGCGCCTGCCCTCTGTTCCACCCTAGGAACCACGCCTTACTTCTCCGTGAGTCTCTCGCTCTTAGTCGTAAGAGTCCAGGTAGCTCTTCACCTTTAACTATGGGGGCAGCCTATTAAAGGTTGATCCATATCTGTCTTCATACTCTGAGTAGTACAATGCCATTACCGAGCTCACCACCTTGACAAGAGTCAACTCGTTCCCGGAACTTGCGCATGCCCTCTGCTCCTTCATAGTAGCCGCGTCTTAATGCTCCACAAGTCACCCACTTATTGTCGAAGGCAAATGTCTTCTAGCTCATTGATCTTTAGCATGGGGGCAATATCCATGAAAGTCAATCCTGCATTTGTCTCCATACTAATCATAGCCACTTCATTGGCTATACACCTGTCTACTCATATCTAGCCATTACATTGGCTCTGGGGCGTTCTGAACTAGGCTCATATTGTGGCCCTCACACCTTCTCCTTAGGTGTCTCCGCTCATCGTCATGCGACGGTCTGAAATGGGGCTCTTATCGCAGCCCTCACACCTTCTCTAAGGCGTCTTTGCCCGTTGTCATGGGGCGGTCTGATCTTGGGCTCATATCAAGGCCCTCACACCTTCTCTAAGGCGTCTTCGCCCGTTGTCATGGGGCGGTCGCATCCTCCTTCAACTGAGATGCTTCAAAGTGGCTCCAAAATTCTCTACCGCCATGTGCACTATGGGAGAGATTACTGCCACTGACTACATAGAAAGAGAAAGTTGCGGTATACTCCTTGCAATCCTCCACCTTGATTTATATGTTTGGAGCTTCTATGCCTTTCTGCTTGACAGCTCCACCTACACCAACTCTCTTTGGTGTCTTCGCCTTTCAACATAGGCAGTCGCCTTTTATCACAGGCGTTTGCACCCCCTTAATTAGGTGCCTCTGCAACAGCTCTTTTTCCATCCTTGCATGCATTGGAAAGGTCTTCGCCTGTTGTCTTCATCAAGAGCATAAGAGACTTCCTATTGTACAAACTTTAATGATCTGCTCTGAGCTTCATCTGGGAACACTTCTTCTCCTTGCACCTGTTGTCTCATTACAGTACCTCGTTGGATCCTACGGGTACCCCTGCACAATCTCCGTGTGCCCTCGTGCAATTTCTGTTCTCCAGATTTCTCCCTATTCCTTGCTTATGTTTTACAGCAGCTCATCCTGTCACAACACCTGTCCAAGTAAAAAATAGGGTGCCAATCTTTATCCCCTTGCTGTATTTCTCTTTCATTATCAGGGTCTTCATCAATTCTCCCTTCAAGAAATCACAGTTATCGAATCTAACTTCTTTGGAGAAATCACCACTTCATCAGATCCTTGATCATACGGAACCCAACTGTTCCCTTGTGCGATCATCCTGCTAGTCTTCAACCGTTTCATTACAAACTGCTATATATACAAAAATAGTACCGTATGGATAATCCTTCCACTAAGCAAGTTCCCAGGAAAGATTGGAGGTGTCACACTGGTCCCGCTTAAAACCCAATCTCCTAGACAGAATTTCTTAGGCCATATCTATCCATCGTACTGTCTTTCCGTATATACAACTATTTGCTAGTTTTGTTACAGCTTTTCTTTACAAGTGATCAAGAATATACTGGTTTAATACATCATTTCTCAACATCTGGCGAGACTACCAGTGCTTAGATTCGTCAAGATTGGTCTTCATCAATTTTCACTCAACACCTCTAATTGTCTACTTGATCGGGTGTCCAGAGTGTCCCAATTTTGCCTTCCCTCTAGGCAATTAAAATTTCTCCCCACTTAGCAGTCCAGCACATGTAATTAGGTAAACATGTGCACCTTCTTATTCTTCATCTCCATCGACCACCATGATGCCCTTTAGATGCCTTTTAATCCGGCAATCTCTTTTGTTAATTCACCACCACAACTTTTGGTCTCAAATCTCAACAATTGGACCATACCATTGCATCTGGAATGATCAAATTAGCTGGAAACGAGTCTGAAATCGTCCAAATTGCACTTCAGACGACTAAGATTTGATCAAAACAATTCTGGCCTGATAAGCGACCCAGATTCAATTTCAGATCCGGTTGCACGTAGACTCTGCTGCACAGAATCTTATCCCTTGGCTCGCGGCTTGGCTCACAAAAGGCTCGGCCCAGCTCGGCTCGAGACTGATGACGTGGCATGTGGGTCCCACAGTGCTAACGTGTATGATGACTAGACGCTGACATGGCATGTTGACAGGACGCTGACGTGTCTGTTGACTGGGTATACTAGCGTCAGGATTACGTCATGCTGACGTCATCCTTATCCGGGTCTGGCACGTGGGTCGGGTCATCTGGTATTCAAGTCGGGTCAGCTCATCCGGGTGAAGAAGACGTGTGTGACGCGTGGCGCGCGTCTGTGCGCGTGGGCAGTCTCCTCGCCTGTGCGTGACAGCACGTGCGGAGGTTTCCAACGTCCGATTTTGATGCGGTTTTCAATAGTGGCTTCGTCTCGTTCTCCTCTATACAGTGGTATGGTCAAAACACAATTTTGACAATTTTTATTTTTGAGCAAAATCAAACACCCCTTTAAACCATGTGCTTTGATACCAATTGTTGGGGATTCCGTCTCCCCCATGCGCAGACCGGTGGTGTACTGATATTTGCTCAAAGGAGGCTAAGCACATTGACACAATATTTTACGTGGTTCGGCAGATCGCTTACATCCACGAGAGAGGTTGATTTTATTAGAGATACAGAAAGCATACAATAAATACATGGAGGAAGAGGATTACATCTACTCTACTCTACTCCCAGCTCTCACACACAGCTGTTGCAGCTGCTGCCATTGCAGCTCTCTCTTTCTCTCTATTCTCACGTTCTCACGTTCTCACTCTCTCAACCCTCTCATTTTGCTCTCACAAATATGCCTCTTTTATAGGCAAACATGGTCACCATTGAAAGGCTAATAAAGCCATAAAGCATGCCACTAATTGTGGCACTAGTGGTGCTTCCACTTGCTTGGTGGTGGGGTATTGCCACTAAATGGCAATATCCTAACAGAAAGAACCAAAATAACCAGCAAAGCATATATATATATATATGCATTGCAAGTCAGAATTCCGGTTTGCAAAATCTCACATGGGAAACAGAGTTGGGGGCAGAAAACGTATGTACGTAGAGACAGAATCTGAAGCCAGCTTCTGAAGAAAGAGATCAGCAGCTTAGTGCAAGTAGAGCAGCGTAAACTAACCTGAATCTTTGTTGAAACATGCAAGGCACGACAGGAGAGGCTTTTTGCTGGGATAAAGAGTGCTGATTTCCCATGTAATTCCCCAAAGCATTTATTTCAGTGCCTCCTAAATTGGTTCGAATCATTTAGGGTCGTTTCAGATAGATACTGCATTCGGAATTCCAATTTCCAAAGCTTTAAATGGATAAAAGATGCCAAGCCAGAAAGGATTTGTGGAGAGAAAATTTGAAGCTTTCTTCTGTAGAAAGAGATCATCAGCAACTTAGCCTACGTGGAGAAGTGTAAACTAACCTGAATCTTTGTTGAGCCGAGCAAGATGCGATCAGCAGATGAGGTTTTTTGCTGGGATAAAGAGTGATGATTTTCAATGTAATTCCTCAATGCATCTATATCAGTCTCATTTGATTGGTTTGAATCACTCAGAGTCATTTCGG
Source organism: Populus deltoides (assembly GCA_015852605.2). NCBI lineage: Eukaryota > Viridiplantae > Streptophyta > Magnoliopsida > Malpighiales > Salicaceae > Populus > Populus deltoides. The sequence goes on along the minus strand of CM027588.2, from coordinate 5,598,901 downwards.
CTTCTTCAGCATTAACCGCAGTCACAAAAGCAGGATGCTGACCTTAGGAATGTGGCATGAAGAAATCATGAATTATCATCTTCTGCAGATAGCAGACAGACCCCACACTTGATCACATTGCAACTCTTTAAAGGATTGTTGTTCCTATCTTCCGAGTAGAATTCAATTACTACCTCACTGCATTTTCCAAACAAATAAGATTCTGTAAATTCCAAACATGGATCATACCCCAAGAACAACATATCGTTTGAGACTTCTCGAACATGCTCCCCGTCAAACCAACCACCAAAATAGCTTTGAAGATGATGACTATCCCCATATTCGTTCTTGATATGATATATACAATTAACTTGGAAGCCATCAGAACTTTTGAATAAGTATCCAAAGTCAACAACAGCACACAAAACAAAACCCAGGAACTGATTACTAGCACATTGTGTCGGCAGCTTAATTGTTAATGAAAATCCCTGAGTTTGATTGACAAACCAGTCTGGAACATTTCTTCCTGGGAAGCAAACACTAGATGTCCCGGGCAGTACAAATGGCATCTGTTTCATTAAAATCATGACTCAATTTTAACATGAAAGATAAACATTAAAAATTAGAAGGTAAGCAGGAGAGAAAAAGATGGGAAGGGAGAAATACCCGTGCATACAATCTTTTGGCGTAAACCTTAATTTTCCTCAAAGAATATTCAATGATGTCGTTGCATTTGCATACAGTTTTGTCATGGAAGCCAAAGCAGTTAGTAAATAGGAATTCAAAAATATTACCCTCAACCTCAGTTGAATATCTGCCTGATACACCGCTCACCGATGAACAATTGTGTGCATCTAGAATCATTAGTCTTGGTGGAAGGGTAGGAATATGTATAAGTCTAAAGCAATTCCTTAAAATAAGGGATTCCAGCTTAAGGAGTTTTAAGAGTGTCGGTAGCAGAGTAAAACTGTTTCCACTGAGATCCAGTACTTCTAGTGAGGATAAGCAGGAAAGACTCCCAGGCAAGCTAAGTAAGTTGCAATCGTTTAGATATAGCTGACGCAGTTGATATACTTTCACCTCTCTCTCATTGAAATTCAGAAGACTCTGAGCCTCAGGGAGCAAGTTGCATTCCAGATTTCTGCAGTTTTTTATTTCCAAGCGAGAAACACTTGCTAGAACTTTGATTGTCCAGGGTAATGCTCTTATGGCTGTTCCATCTAAACAAAGGTAAGTCAAATATCCATATTTATCCACAGAAGGGAAAGTCTGGAATTGGGAGCATCCAAAGAGGTTGAGTTTTTTCAGTGAAACCAAGTTAAAAATACTACCAGGTAGAATCTCAAATCTTGTACAGTTTTGCAGACTCAATTCAACAAGGTTGGACAAATGCTCAACTGATGAAGGAATCTCTCGTATTGCTGTCCCATCCAAATACAACTCCTTAATACTCACTGGAAGCTCTGGAAACTCAGTGATGATTGAGCACCCAGAGAGACTGAGTTTTTCAAGAGATGCCAACCTAGAAAAAGTACATGGAAGATTCTTGAGCCTTTTGCAACCCATTAGGTCCAAAGAAAAGAGTCTTGAAAGGCGATCGATTGAAGACGGAACTTCTTCTATTGCAGTTCCACTCAAGTAAATATATCTGACTTTCTCTGGAAAAGCTGGAAACATGGTGATATTTGAGCAGCCTGACAGATCAGCAATTTCAAGAGACTTCAACGAACAAACATCCTCCGGAAGATTCCCAAGTTGCTTACAATCCCTCAAATTCAATGCAACAAGTCTACCAAGATGCTCAATTGATCGTGGAAGTTCTGGAACTGAAGTCTCATTTAAATTTAAGTACTGCACATTCTCCGCGATCTCTGGATAATTCTTAAGATTTAAGCAGCCTGAGAGGTTAAGAATCTTGAGTGATTTCAAATTAATACTACTTGGCAGGCTTATAAGGCTTGTACAGGATCTCAGATTGAAATCAGAGAGTTTTTCTAGATATCGGATAGATTGAGGAACTTCTGTCAAACTTGTACAGGATTGAAGATTCAAACTCTCGAGATTTGCAGCCTGTGAGAGGTCTGGGATTTCTGTTAGATGCTTACAATTGCTGAGGTTGACCTCTTTTAGATTCACTAGATTCTGACAGAAATGATCGTCGAACATATTAGTATCTATATCTCTAATAATTACTTTTACGTGAAAGAAATAAATGTATGCTCGTACATTTGTAGTTGTCGAAATACCTGGTTTCCCTGCCAAAGTTGTTCAACCTTGCTTGAAGATATATTAATTTCAACAAGGTTCTGTGGAATAAAATTGAACGGCAAAGATCTCAAAGGGTATCCATCCCAGTGGAGATACCTCAACTCATTGGAAATAGAATCCAGGCCATGAGGAAGGAGCACTTTACTATTATTTCCGAATCCTGAATTATAAACTTTGAGCAATCTAAGATTATACATCCTCGCAAACGCTCTGGAACTCATCTTCATTATCTTTTCAGAACTATCCAAGTCTACGAATATCCCTTCAACGTTTTTAGTTCCCTGAAACATCACAGCAAAGGAAAATCATGAACAGTAAGATAAATTAATGAAATGCATAAAAGGAGAGGGGAGAAACTTATGCATGAAACTCTCACCAGATTTCTGGTCAACACTTCATACACATCATCAAAATGCCACAATCTACTGCGTTTTCCTGGGTCCTTCACTGATTCCATGCTGACAATTTCATGGGCCATATGCTGCAACAAATCATGCATCCCTATCTTGTTTCCAGAAATAGTAACGAGACACTTATCGACAAGAACACTAATTCCTATATCAGCTGAGAAGTCACAGCCATCTAGTATTCTCTTTATAAAATCAATGTTCTGCCCTTTAAAAAAACATGCAATATCGAGAAATATACTCTTCTCTTCACTATCAAGTGCATCAAAACTTATTCTCAACACACTATGAACTTCTTTCTGAGGAAGTTTTTCAACCTTGTTCAATGCACTTCCCCATTCTTTTCTCGTTCTGCCAAATAGAAAGGAACCTAAGACTTTAAGAGCTAATGGATTACCTTTAGCGTAATTTATTGCCCTCACAGACAGCTCCATATAATTGTATGGGGGCTGATTATCCTTAAATGCATGCAAACTAAAGAGATGAAGAGCTTCCTGGTAATTCAGTCCCCCAACCTCAAATATTTTGTCTGAATATTTCTTAAGGACCTGTTTATCTCTAGATGTTACGATAATTCTACTTCCTGGACCAAACAAATCACATCCTCCAAGTAACATTTCAATTTGATCTACATTATTCACATCATCAAAAACAATCAGAACCTTTTTACGGTAGATCCTGTCTTTAATGAAAGGGTATCCAATACGTGGAGTGCGAATATGTAGATTTTCTTCCTCTGTAATTTTAGAGAAAAGTTCATCTCGCATACGAAATAATCCTCCATTCTTTTCTGATTCCTCCCTCACATTTGCAAGAAAATAGTGACCTTCGTATTCCCTTGCGATCTTGTTGAAAATCTCTCCAGCAATGGTTGTCTTACCAATGCCACCCATGCCCCATATTCCTACAACACAAACCTCTGGTAACTGTGTGCATAATAAGGCTTCGATTTGCTTCATGCGTGAATCCATTCCGACCAGGCCCTTCAAATCACTTGAGGATGCATAATTCAATTTCTTCAAAATATGATGCACCATTTGATCCACGAGTCTCGACTCAGGCCTGCCAACATGAAAGACGAACAGATATATCAAATAGTACCTCAAAGAGTACCCCAAAGCAACACAATCTTTTCTTGAGGTTGGAACTTTTGTGACGGATTCCAATTGCCATACATTATCACACTACATACATGTGAAATCTAATCCCAATCACTTGCAAGTAATTCTTTTTATAAATTTACAGATGCATGGAAAAACTATACTTTAAACTGCTCATTTGGTAACATTTAGAAGTCACATAACATATTATAAATCTCAAAACATATGCTTCTGAATCCAAAAATATGATTATCAACTTCAAGATTTACCATTGTAATTTCCGATGGGAAAATAGAGGTAACCCTGAGTGATACAAACTCCTTGAACTTGGAAAAAAATAGTTAAAAAGATCACATACTAAACACACGACTTCTAACCAATTGAATAAATTGTCTGAAATTCATTTAAGAGAAAGCTCCTGTTCAAGAGCTCAATTGGCCTGGCAACTTAATTAGGACCCTCATTTGAAAAATGATTACAGGATTGAATTGGAAGTGAAACTGTCAAATCGAAGACACCATGATCTTCACATGAAAGCACGTCAGTGCTCAACAAACTAAAAATGAATTCTGACTATATTTGGGTACACAGAATTGGAAATTGATTCCATAACTTGGACCAACAACTATATTTTTCCTTTTCCTGCAATATCCACTCATTGAGAGTATAATCATTACTCTGTAACTCATCAGCAACAAGTTGCAAGAGGGTTAGGATGCCATTACATAAATTTAAATGTCCCCAAGAAAGAGTTGAAAAGTAGAGGCAAAAGAAAAGAGAATGGCTCACCTAATAACTTGTGAATCCCATCCGGATATATTGGCAGCAGTTGTTAAGTCAGATCTCCACCTTGGAACCTTATCCATCTTCTGCTTAAAATTTCTTTCAAGCTCAGCAAACGCATTCCCAAAACTTCCTGTCTGTTCATTAACATCAGACGGGTCCACATGATAGAAAACTGGTAAAACAATCTGCCCATATGCCTTCTTGCATTCAAGTATCTTCACTAGTTCATCCACACACCATGGAGAAGATGCATAGTTTCTTGAGAATATTATCACTGAAATTCTCGATTCTTCAATTGTTCTCAAAAGGGCACCCGTAATTTCTTCTCCTCTTTCAAGCCCATCGTCAATGAAAGTCTTGATTTTCTTACGACACAAAGCATCATAGAGATGGCTGGTAAAATTATTGCGCGTATCCTTCCCTCTAAAACTAAGGAACACATCATACTTCCTTTTATGAGAAACAGCAGATGAAGATGCCATATCAAACATTTACAAGATCGTGTCTTCCTCAAGCACTACGAATCGAAATCAATAAGTGCTCTCTTTTTTCTCCTAAAGACATACAAAGAGCACCCACTTCAACAGCTGAACATTCATTAAGAAAAATTGAAGTCTAAGAGTACAAGAACCCACATAACATATATTTGTCAGAAAATTCCTCAAACTCTTAACATGGATATATACTAGCTTAATTTGATATGATCTATCTTAATTTGATCACTCGTCACTTGCTACCAATGCTATCTTGCTATTACTTTCATTGCAAGAACAGTCACTATCTGAGCAAAAAGAATTACAGATGGAAGAATTAATACGTTCATGAAACAAACTTATCAAACTCGTATATATAATCTTAAATAAAGAAAACGCATGAACCAGAAAGACTTACCAATAGATCATAAGAACAGTTGACTTGTGTTTTGCATCAGCAAACAAGACGAAGAAGGAAAAATGTTGGCCAATGGACTTGTCAATGGCAACGGTACCCTGTCATGGGCTATGAATCTGTTAAATTTAAATAAACAATAATTACAATATTCCCTTTCCTGAGTTAATGGATTTTTTTTTAAAAAAAGGTTTGGCTGGCTGGGCAAGGAAAGTTTCTTCGGGGGCTTTGTTAATCTTGATTAATAAATAATTAGCTCTCATTAATGTGGGGTTGTGATAGGCACAATCTTTGACTTGCACCACAAGAAAACCATACTTTCTTGTTAGGTTATGCAACTGCTTAAAAATATAGTTCTCCGCGTTTTAAAATATTTTTAAGTAAAATATATTTTAATAAATCACTGCATTTTTTTGCCTTTTGGATTCAACCCATAGGCAATGACTTTGTCTTTTACAAATTTAACAATTGTCACATTCGAATGTTCAATCCCAGTCATTACCAAAAAAAAAAAAAAAACCTAACCCAAGGGATCTTAGCCATACTCAATTGTATCTCAGCCTAACTGAGCTTCGTGGAGCTTAACTGAACCTGGCTAAGGGAATAAAGAGAGGAAAGAGAGCTCAGATCTTACCCCATTATGGGGCCTAATTGTTATATATATATATATATATATATATAGGCTGAGCTTCGTGGAGCTTAACTGAACCTGGCTAAGGGAATAAAGAGAAAGGAAAGAGAGCTCAGATCTTACCCCCTTATGGGGCCTAATTGTTTATATATATATATATATATATATATATATATATATATATTTAACATTTATTTTAATTTACTATAAAATTTAGTAACTTTTATCAAAAAACCATTTCAATCTAAAAACTTAAGCTATTAGGTGAGGTTTTAAGATATGATTTATTTTATTTTCTAACTCACCCCCTCAAATGAAAGCCCTTTGGCTTTAAAACTTATACAGACTCATATTACTTTGTGCTTGATTTTTATCAAATAAATAAGAGTTGTGAGATTCGAATTCGTGACCACTTGATCATCAAGGCTCTGATACCATGTCAAAGAATCATCTCAACATAAAAATTTAAACTATCAGATGAGGTTCCAAGATATGATTTATTTTATTCTCTAACAACCTTCTCAAATTTCTGCAATAGAGGATCTAAAGAGTTTTATTATAATTGAATCTATCTTATAAAATAATGATCCGAGTTCTCTTAAATTTTTAACCTAGTTCAAACTCAATTTTCCTAACCTATTAAATTTTTTTGTATGAATAATGTTGTAAGAGAATAATATAAATCATATCTTGAGACTTCACTTAATAGCTTAAGCTATTGGATTTAGATGGTTCTTTGACACGGTATCAGAGTTTTGATGACCATGCGGTCACAAGTTCGAATCTAACCATCTCTATTTATTTGATAAAAATTAAACATAAAGTAATATGAGTTATGTAAGTTTCAAGCTCAAAAGGTTTTTACTTGAAAGAGTATATAAGAAAATAATATAAATTATATCCTAAAACCTCATCTAACAACTTAAACTATTGGGTTGAGATGTGGTTCTTTAACAAATATAATGGTTTAACAAATGTAATGAAGTGCAATAAGGATAGTGTTTTCCTCAAAAAAAAAATTTTCTTCTCAAAATGGTATACTTCTGTAATGCTCCATGTCCATGAACTCATCAACATAATGGGCATACAATACTATAAGGAATGTTTACAGGAGAAGTTGCTCTAATAGCTATGTGCTATAGTTTGCACTACATGATATATTACGGCTTTCTATGAAGAATAATCTCACACTGCTCTGAATTGAGGATACTGCATCGCCAGTATAGTCCGATTCACAACCTTTTGGAATTCATGATTTTCAGTATTGCCACGTTATTCGAGCCTCAATTATTAAGAAGCTAGTGTTGTATCTTAACGGATATAATTTAATTGGTTAGATTTTAAATTTATTTTTTTAAAATTATTAATTTGAATTTTATAAATTTTAGAATCACTAAAAGCTTAGTTATTTTTATAAACTGATATCCATAATTTAAAAAGAAAATAAAAAAATAGTACTGTAACATCATCTCACAGTATGAAAGCAATGAAAGGCGGAAGGTTTTTATCTTCTTTTTTGGCTTCCGCTCTCTCCTTGTGGGATGGAATCCTTTTTGTAAACAGATTTGCAGAAGCTGATTATATCCATGTTAATTTTCTTGATGAGGCCAAATTAGCAAAGTCAACTCTGATTTGCATCGGCTAAAAGTCAACACGTTATAAAAGGGGTTTAATATAATACTTTCTTTTTTTTTTTTTTTAAAAAAGAAGAAGTTTGGCTGGATGGGCAAGGGAAGATTCTTTGGGGGCTTTGTTAATCTTGATTAATAAATAACTAACATTCTGTTTAATATAATTAAATCTCATCAAGGACTGTTTCGAAATTGGATCAAATTCAATCAAGGTTTGTTGTTCTATATAATATAATTAAAAAGAAAATGAGAAAATTATAATTAACTTTCTTGTATTATCTTATTGAAAATTATTGTTGGCTTTTTTGCATATAACGCAATAATGCTTTGTAGGTTGATATAAAGGTCCAAAACAAAGCTGCTTTTAGGTTGATCCAATAAAGTTCTATAAGTAAATTACAAGAATAAGTTGGATGGGAATTATATAAGTGGTTGGATGTGGTAAAATTTTGCAAACATGTTTTTTATTTGAAAAGTAATTAAGGGGAGGAAGTGTTACTTCTCACTAATTTCAAGCATTTACCATAAACACCAATAATGAATAACAAAACATAGAAATGATGGTTTTCTTTGTTTTGAAATAATAAGGATGTTATTCTTTTTTTGGTAACCCGGAATGTCCGGGCCAGCTTACGCGCACCATAACTAATCCCCGGACCCACTGAACACCCTGCAAGCCCAGTAAACAGGTAAGACACCGCGGGGATGATAGACATGCACGCTGAGACTCGAACCCAAGAAGCAGAGACAAGGAAACCTTGTCAAGCCTGCTGAGCCATAAGGATTTTATTCTTATTAATATCTAAGGTAATAGCTTGTTACAAGTCTATTATTTATTTTTAATTTTTACTTTCAAATAAAAAAAATTACAAGTTTATTAGAATTTAATTTTAAGCAAATGTAAATATCAGCTTCGTAAAATCAAATATAGTATAAGAATAAATCTTAAAAAAATTATTTATTTTATCCACCATCACATATGAAAAAAACAAGTGCATAAGAAAATAACCTACTCGCAAGAAAAGAAATAAAAAGGCACTATAAAAGCAATAAAGAAAGAAGTAAATAAAAACAATAAAAGAGAAAGATAAATTGAATTGAATTAAAATTACATTTATAAAAATGATATTTATTCACAGTAGTTTTGGATATTGCACATTGTCATTGCAAAATACAAATGACACTTAGAATCAAAATCAAAGACAGGACGACTGAACAACATGAACAATATAGAGAGAAACATATATCATATTCAAACAACGTTTAAAAAAAATAATTACAACAAGCAAGTATTATTGTAAAATCCATACCGATGAGTTGACTTGAGATATGAGAAACCCAAGTTCTTGGCCAGATTTTACAAAAAAATAAAAAATAAAGTTGTAATTGACCCAATCAAACCAGAACCAAAGTGACCTGGCATATAACTCATATGAGACCTAATTTATTATTATTTTATAATTAACAATAATCTTCTATGGTCTATGATAAAAGACTCATTCTTCACCTTTTTCTATTGATTTAAAGCCCGATCCAGCCTAATAGATTAACTTTATTTGTAAACACAAATCAAGAAATAATCCGAACTCATTCCTTAATAAAAACAATTTCTACATACGATTGTTAAATTAATTCTTGCAGTACACTGGACCTTGATATTTTTTCTTTCTTTCTTTTTTTGGTGAGATAATTTGTTAAGCAAAGGATTGCATATCTTCTTTTTCTTTTTTTTGGTATAATAAAGAATGAAGGAAAAGACAACCAGACTGATCAAGCTTGCAACATCAAACGAACACCTGCAGGAGGATCCTCCCAGATAACTTCATATCGAGTTCATCCCATTGTAGCAAGAAAACCAGCATATTGATTGGCCTCATACAATGCAAATGCTTCTGTCATAAAGCATATAAACTTTCACTTTCCTGGTATCATACGAGGGATAAGAATCAGCAACAGAATTAGAGACCTATCTCGTCTGGATGACTTTCCAGCTGCAAACATCTCCGAATCTTGTGCAGTTGTTCGCACTATGCTGATAAACAACTTCTCTCAAAGCCCATAATTCAGATTTCAGCCACCATATTCGTAGCACAGCTCCTGCTGTCTCAGGATACCCGATAGAGCCAAGGGATTATAAATCAAATAGGCATTAAATCTCTGGTTCAAATTTAGAAAAAAATATTGTGAGTTACATCTCAGGCACTGGTTTCACCATATTCTTGACACTTGAATCAAAAGAGACTTGCATGTCCGTTGAGCCTGGCCAAGGAAAAAGAAAGAGACGTGATATGAATCACACGTGGAGTACATGTTGAATCACACCTGGAGCTACATGTGAAGTGGACCAAGTCAAGCCAGGAGGATTATTTCAGTAATTGTGAGTAAGGTGTCTGTTGTACTAGAATCGGTCAAATAAATAAAAGGCTGTTAGTGGGTGCTCCATGTTTTCAGAGCTATTCTGTTAGGAGCCAATCTGTTAGGATTTCCTGTTTTATTGCTATTTTCGTGCTTTGTTAGTTGTAATGTTGCTGGCCTATTTAGGCAGCAAAGAAGAGGAATAAGATCAGAAATCAAGCATTTAAACGTTCTTTCCACTCTGTTATTCTTCTTTTTCTTGTCTTACCAAATTAATTCTATCAGTGGTATCAGAGCTTTTGTTTTCGATTCATGGATACACGTTCGAAATCAAATGCAGAATTCCGAACTGAAGTCACCGACATCTTAACCCGTCACGAGTCTAGCTTTGATGAGACAAAACAAGACGTCAATGCGATGAAACACGACTTGAATGAAATAAAACAAAATTTTTCCCAGGTTACGTCAACATTACAGGGTGTCATGGTTGAACTACAAGCCTTTCGACTTAGCCGCCAAGATACTTCCAGAGACAGGGAAGGCAATTTCTTTGAAAGAGGAGAGACGTCTAGCAGCAGTCCTACCACCATCGAACGGCCAGGTTTCGAATGATATCCGAATGCTTGTGGATCTGGAATCGGGGCACTTGAATTCACCATCAGACTCAACTCAAATTGAATTTTCCGATATATCGTGGTGATGAAGATCCTACCAGGTGGATTTTTAAGGCAGAACAATATTTCGAGTTCAAAGGAATCGAACTCACGCAGCAAGTGCAATTGGCGTCATTCCATCTTTAAAAGCTTGCCTTATAATGGTATCGCTGGTTCACAAGGGATCGAGGTCCAATGAATTGGGCGGAATTCACCAAAGTTATTCTTAAACGCTTTGGACCTACAGACTACGATGATCCGTCAGAAGCTTTGTCTAGGCTCAAGCAAACTACCAGCGTTATAGCCTACCAAGAAGTCTTCAAGCGACTCTCACATAAGGTGGATGGGCTGCCTGAGAATTTTTTAATCGATTCTTGTATTGCAGGTTTAAAGGATGACATCCGGATATATGTACGAGTCAAACAACCGAAGACTCTCTCAGAAACCATCATTGTAGCCCATCTCATTGAAGAAAGGAATCTGTTGCAGCGGAAGCCCAGCTCCAATTTTTGTTCGGCAATGCCAAACTACAATCATAGGGCACAACCAACAACAACAGTGGGTCTTCTGGGACCACCTCCAATGCAACCTGCCACCCAACCAACCGGAAACAAGTTTCCAGGTCCTATTCGACGCATCACCAGTCAGGAAGCCGAGGAGAGACAAGGGAAGGGGTTATGTTTCTATTGTGATGACAAATTCGCTCCTGGACACAGGTGCATCAAGCCACAATTGTTCATGATGGAAGACATACTCTTTGAAGATTGTCCAGCCGATGTAGACATGGACATTGAGAATAATGGAGAAGAGGCCATTCCAGAAATTTCTTTCCATGCTCTGGCCAGAACAAATCACCCTCAAACCTTTCGGGTGATTGGAAAAGTAGGAAACAAAGAGGTCACGGTCCTAATTGATGGAGGAAGTACTCATAACTTCATCGATCAAGCGGTTGTCACCAAACTGGCGTTACCAGTAATCCGTGACAAGGTGTTTCGGGTAACTGTTGGAAACAAAGAAATCATTGAGTGTACCGGGCGCTATATGGGGCTTCTACTCACTATCCAGGGGTTGCCAATTTGAGCTGATTTTTATGTGTTGCCCGTTGCTGCATGTCAAGCCGTTTTGGGAGTGCAATGGCTGGAAACATTGGGTCCGATTGAGACAGATTACAAACAACTTAGCATGTTCTTCTGTCATGCAGGGAAGTCACACACCATTCTAGGATTACACCGGTCTGAGTTAGCTCCCATGACAGAAAAGGAGTTGCTGTACCACTCAGGCCCCAGATTTTTTCTTCATATGATGTCAACAACAGCCCCGCTGGAACCACCCACGCACATTCCAGCTGACCTGCAGCGGTTGTTAACAGAGTTCGATCATTTGTTCAAGGAGCCATCCGGGTTGCCGCCAGTACGAAGTCATGATCACCATATTTCTTTACTTCCAAATCAGCCACCGGTCAGCACGCGGCCCTATCGGTACCCCCATTATCAGAAAAATGAGATAGAAAAATTGGTGAGTGAATTCCTTGAATCCGGCATCATCCGTCCTAGCAGGAGTCCATTTTCGTCACCAGTTCTGTTGATAAAAAAATCTGATGGCTCGTGGCGGTTTTGCGTGGATTATCGTGCTCTCAACGACATCACAATTAAAGATAAGTTTCCAATTCCAGTTATTGACGAGTTATTGGATGAATTGCAAGGTGCAAAATATTTTTCGAAGTTAGATTTGAGGTCTGGCTATCATCAAATAAGGGTTTGTGACGACGACATCTCCAAAACTGCCTTCCGCACTCATGACGGTCATTACGAGTTCCTTGTGATGCCTTTCGGTTTGACTAACGCTCCCGCAACATTCCAAAACTTAATGAATGACATTTTTCAACCTCATTTACGGAGGTTTGTCTTGGTTTTTTTTGATGATATTCTAGTGTACAACAAGTCTTGGGACGAGCATTTACAACATCTTAAAGTGGTCCTCAAACTTCTGACCACTCATCAGTTGTTTGTCAAAGCATCCAAGAGCCAATTTGGGGTTTTAATGGTTGACTACTTAGGCCACCGAATTTCATGGGAGGGGGTTGCGGTAGACCCCAATAAAATCAATTCAGTCCAATAATGGCCTGTGCCGACTTCAGCAAAAGGGGTTCGCGGATTCCTCGGTTTGGCAGGATACTACAGGAAATTCGTCCGTGATTTTGGTTCAATTGCTGCACCTCTGACACAGCTCTTAACCAAGGATGGGTTTCAGTGGACAACTGAATCTCAGGAAGCAATTTTGAAATTGAAGACAACGCTTATTACTCCTCCGGTTTTGCGACTTCCAGATTTTGAGCAGCCCTTTGTTGTCGAATGTGATGCAAGCGGGACAGGTCTTGGGGCTATACTGTCACAAAATGATCAACCAATTGCGTTCTTTAGTGAAGCCTTGAAAGGGTCGGCAAGGGCACTCTCAACTTACGATAAGGAAATGTTGGCAGTGGTGAAAGTTGTGCGCAAGTGGTGACCGTATTTGTTGGGCAAGCCATTCGTCATTAAAACCGATCACCAAAGTTTAAAATACTTACTGGAGCAACGTATTTCTACTCCTTCTCAAGCTAGATGGTTGCCCAAACTTATGGGATATGACTACACAATACTGTACAAACGTGGCAGAGATAATCAAGGTCCGGATGCTCTATCTCGTGTCACCTTGCTTCAGTTTCAGGCCCTCACATTATCCTCTGCAGACTGGTGGTCTTCCTTGCAACAAGAGGTAATTGTTAATCCTTACTATGCCACCTTGAGTACGAAGGGTTCCTCCAATTGTTTTCTCAGAGATGGAGTTTGGATGGAAAATGGTAAAGTCCACTTGAGCCCAAACTCCTCCTTACTACCTGCAGTATTAGCAGACGCACACTCCTCGCCGGTTGGAGGATATTTTGGCTATCTTAAAACCATCAACAGGGTCAGCTCAAGTTTTATATGGCCAGGGTTATGCACAACTGTGAAGGCATTCATCCAAAATTGCATGGTCTGCCAACGTTGCAAGTATGACACTCTTAAGCCAGCAGGGTTGCTGCAACCCCTTGCTATTCCGGATCGTATTTGGTCTGACATTTCTATGGATTTCATCGACGGACTACCGTCCTCCCAAGGCCACGATACGATTATGATGGTAGTCGATCGATTATCAAAATATGCTCATTTTGTGCCTCTCAAGCATCCTTACACAACATTATCGGTTGCCAAGGCCTTCGTTGCTAACATTGTGCGGTTACATGGTATGCCTCTCTCAATTGTCAGTGATCGTGATAGAGTCTTTCTCAGCAATTTCTGGCGGTCCCTTTTCCAGTTGCACGGCACTGCTCTTTGTTACAGCTCCAGCTATCATCCTCAGTCGGATGGCCAGACCGAGGTAATAAATCGTATCCTTGAGCAGTATCTTCACTGCTACACATATGATAATCCAAAAAAATGGTTGGAGTGGCTGCCATGGGCTGAGTACAGTTACAATACATCAGTCCATTCATCAACAAAAATGTCTCCTTTCGAAGCTGTATATGGTGTGTCCCCGCCTTCTATGATTTCGTATATACCAGGTACTGCCAAGGTTCAGGACGTGGATGATATGTTGCGTTCAAAGGACGACATTCTTCGTGATCTTCGAAAGAATTTGGTTGCTGCCCAAGTTCGGATGAAGTGTCAGGCTGATCGTCACAGACGAGAGGTTTCCTTTGAGGTAGGAGACTATGTTTATTTACATCTCCAGCCGTATCGTCAAACATCTGTTGCGTTCCGAAGTTCGTTGAAATTGTCTCGTCGATTCTTTGGTCCCTTCAAAATTATGGCCAAGGTAGGGACTGTGGCATATCGGTTGGACTTGCCCGCGGGTGCACAAATTCACAACGTGTTCCATATGAGTTTACTTAGGAAACATTTTGGTCCGCTCGAATTACCTATCGTGTCATTACCTCCTGTTTCGGCTGATGTCCAAATTTTACCAGAACCTAAAGTTATTTTAGATCGAAGGGTGGTTCAGAAAGGCAAGTATAGACCAAAAACTGAAGTATTGGTTCAATGGAAGGGTGTTGGCCGTGAAAATGCAACATGGGAGAACTTATGGCGACTTTCCAAATCATATCCAGATTTTTGACCTTGAGGACAAGGTCGCTCCAAGGGAGGGGGAATGATATGAATCACACGTGGAGTACATGTTGAATCACACCTGGAGCTACATGTGAAGTGGACCAAGTCAGGTCAGGAGGATTATTTCAGTAATTGTGAGTAAGGTGTCTGTTGCACTAGAATCGGTCAAATAAATAAAAGACTGTTAGTGGGTGCTCCATGTCTTCAGAGCTATTCTGTTAGGAGCCAATCTATTAGGATTTCCTGTTTTATTGCTATTTTCGTGCTTTGTCAGTTGTAATGTTGCTGGCCTATTTAGGCAGCAAAGAAGAGGAATAAGATCAGAAATCAAGCATTTAAACATTCTTTCCACTCTGTTATTCTTCTTCTTCTTGTCTTAGCAAATTAATTCTATCAAGAGGCAATTAAGCATTTAAGCTCTCAATGGTCCTGGTATATATTTCATAAACACTATAGCTTGATTAGGATGTTACAGGGAATAATTGATAGTTAATTGAAAGAAGTTAAATATATTGTATTATGAGCCAAAAAAATTGTATTGATATACTACAGTGGTTCTGTCAAATAGTGAGTCCAGACTGAATAGTAACTTACAAGTAGAGTGAAATACTTGAAGTTTCTGTCATTTTACTATAATTATACATCAGTCCCCGCATTTCTCAGAAATCTCTAATACAATGTTAAGGTGAAAGCTATTCGTTGAAAGAAGCGGGTGAAACTTTAGCCCACCAGCAATGCTTTATTTTTTGCTAAATACGCTCTACAGGAAACATTGTAATATTATTATAAGAATTTAAACAAGTTTTTAAGAGAATTTAAGACAATCTTAAACAATATACACTCATGAGTTCTGATGACAAGTTGTAAATAAAATGGAGAAACGATCAGTTATAAGGAAGAAAGTAGAGACAGAAAGACAACAAATGAATTATAATAACTTAATTACTCCAGGTGATAGAGATTACCAGAAAGTCAAGATAGAAACCAAAGGATTTCATCTTCACTGTAGAAAGAGACTGAGTGACTCTAACTAGAGAAAGCTTTTCTTGGAATACTTTCCATATAATTCTTTTGGCCTAATGAAACAATTTCATTTGATTTCTCTGAACCTTTTAGGTCTCCGACTGTAAACCTTCAAGTCATTTGTGGTAGATTCTGCACCATTCTTGAAGCCACTTCCACCGGGTTCCGCCACATTGTCACGCTTGTTATCATGGCATCTCTGGTTTTCCCCCCACCAGCATTAGGTATTTGGCGGACCCCACACTTTCTCACATGACAATAATGCAAGGGGTTGTTGTCCATATCTTCCACGGAGACTCCAACTGAGACTTCACTGAATTTACCATACCAAAAATCTTTTGTAGCATTCAAACAAGGGTCATATCCAAGAAATAGGTGATCTGACTGGATAGATCGTTTGTGCAATGAGCCATAGCAACTGGCAAAGTAGCAATGGAGAACGCAGGGATCGGCATGGTCATTCTTGAAATGGTAAGTACACTTAACTTGGAATCCACCACAGTCATCATAAGATGGTTCGAATGCAACTCAATAACTCACTACTAGGGCAATGTGAAGGCAGCTGAATTGTCACAGAAGCTGCTGAATTCTGCTGCACAAACCACGCTGGAACTTTACATCCAGGGAAGCAAAAACTAGATACCCCAGCAGCTACTGACGAAATCTGCATCATGAAAAACATGCTCAACTCTACATCCATTAAAACACGAGAGAAGAGATTATAATACGGGATTGAACGTGTGTGTACGTGTACGTATGTGTGTGTACGTGTACGTGTGTGTGTGTGTGTGTGTGTGAGAGAGAGAGAGAGAGAGAGAGAGAGAGAGAGGGAGAGAGAGAGAGAGAGAGACCTCATTGTAAAGTCTTTTGGCATATAGCTGAATTTTCAAGAGAGCGTATGCCATGATATTGTTGTGTGCACTCTCATGCCATCTTGGGACAATTAGTACAGATGAATTCAAAAATGTTTCCATCAACTATAGTTGATGATCTTGGGACTCATGTTCTCAGAGATGTGCAACTGTGTGCATCTAGTTTTGCAAGCCGTGGTGGAAGTTTTTGTAATGACCCAAGCCTCCTGCTATAGCGTAAGCCAAGATATTGCAGCTCATAGAGTTCACAGATATTTGTAGGCAGTCCATCAAAGTTGTTTCCACTCAGATCCAACGCTTCTAGTGAGGTTAAGCAGCGAAGACTTTTAGGCACTTCCAGTATTCCGCAACCACTTAGGCTTAGCTTGCGCAAATATTTTAAATCCACATCCTGCTCAAGCAATCGCAAGTCACCAAGATATTTTCCTTCCAAATATTTACAATTTCCCAATTCTAAGCAACAAAGCCCCTTCAGATTTCTAATTGGTAAGGGTAATTTTGTTATGCCCGTTCTGTCCAAGTAAAGATATCTCAAAGATTCCATTGTCTCCAAAATTCCTGGGAATCTCTGAAATTGAGAGCAACCTGAGAGGTTGAGCTTTTGCAGAGATTTCAACTTGCAGATACTCCCAGGAAGAATCTCAAATTTAGTACAGTTTCGTAGATGCAATTAAACAAGTTTGTAAAAATACGCGATTCTCCAGAGATGACCAGCAGAAGATGGAAATTCTTCTACTGCAGTTTCACTCGAGTATAAATACCTTGTATTCCCTGGTATGCTCGGAAACTTGGTGACATTTGAGCAGCCAGAGACATTAACAATAACAATAGACTTCAACAAACAAATACTGTCCAAGTTGTTTACAGTCCCTCAAATTCAAAGCAACGAGTCTACTCAGATGTCCAATAGATTGGGGAAGTTCTTTGATTGCAGTGTTGAAAGCTAAGCTGATTACTGTTGATAAAAATCGATGAAGAAGACTGCAGCAAGAAGGATGAAGAAGTTGCAGA
The DNA here is from genome assembly GCA_015852605.2 of Populus deltoides. Classification (NCBI taxonomy): domain Eukaryota; kingdom Viridiplantae; phylum Streptophyta; class Magnoliopsida; order Malpighiales; family Salicaceae; genus Populus; species Populus deltoides. The sequence continues at coordinate 5,581,170 of CM027588.2, read as the reverse complement.
AATTCTGTTAAAACAGTTAAGAAGGCAGTTAAAACCGTTATTTCTGTTTTTCTGTTTTTACTGTTACAAAACTGATTGTAAATCAGTTTTACGTGAGATGATCTTGATTCCTAAAATAAAGGAATCAGTTACATGAATTAAGTATAAAAGCAAGGCTACAGAATTGAAAAGTAATAAGAAAAATACAGAACTTCTTCATTAAACTTCTCTGCACATTCAAGCTTTATTTCTTCTATCATATTCTTCTTCTTCTTCTTCAACAAAATGCCAGAACTTAAACATGGTATCAGAGCAGCAAACTGATTCCTGAGAGGGGCGTAGACTGTGAAAAAGAGATTGATTAAACTGTTAATTACTCAAAAATGGTAGGATCAAGCTCAGCTGGAGGAGACTTAAGAACTCCACAGTTCAATGGCACGAATTATGATTTTTGAGCTGTAAAAATGGAAATTGTCCTCATAGCACTCGATCTATGGGAAGTAGTTGAAGATGGAATAAAGTCTCATCAAGCACTTGAGATTGCAGGAGGATCAGGCGATGAAGAGAGTGAGGCTGATCAAATTATATTGCATGCATCCACGACATCCAGAGAAGAAAAAATCAAGAATGCAAAGGCTTTAAGCCTCATACAAGGAGCATTAACAGATGATCTATTCCCACGTATAAGAAATGAGAAAACTGCAAAAGGAGCATGGGACATCTTGAGCAGAGAATTCAGAGGAGATAAAAAGGTTAGAGCTGTGAAACTTCAAGAAGTAAGAGCAGACTTTGAATATTTGAGAATGACAGAAAGTGAAAGCTTAGATGGTTATCTAGCTAAATTCTTTGCAACTATAAACAACCTAAAATCATTAGGTGAAGATGTATCAGAAAACAAAATTGTGCAGAAATTGTTAATGAGTTTAAGCAGAAGATATAAATCCATTGTGTCTATAATTGAAGAGACACGTGATCTTGAAGTTCTAAGAGCAGAAGAAGTCATTGCTTCCGTTAAAGTATATGATAAGAGGGAGGATCTGTATGATGAAAGGGATAAGCTAAGAGGAACAGAAAAAGCCTTTAGCAGTTTTAAAATTGGAAACAATCAAGCTTACAATTCTCACAAGAGTTTCCAAGGCAGACCTACACAAAAATGGCAACCACAAGACAGGAGGGGATCAAACTGGAATCCAAACAGAACTCTGAATTACAGCAACTCAAACTGGAATAACACTAGTGGTGGGAGCAGTCAAGCAGGAGAAAAACCACAATGTCAAGTTTGTCAAAAACATCATTTTGGATTGTGCAGGCACAAAGGAAAACCAAGATGTGGAAGATGCAATCGGTTTGGCCATATTACAAAAGATTGTGAAAGTCAGAATCACAAACAACTTGCAAATTATGCTAAAGAAGAAGGAGTCATCACTGGAACCATGTTCTATGCTTGCCATGCTGCAAGTTTGCAAGACAAAAAGATATGGTTTGTGGATAGTGCCTGCAGCAATCACATGACTTCTCAAGAATCTGAATTAATCAACATTGATAGATCAGTAACATGCAAAGTGAAGATGGGCTCAGGAGACCTTGTACAAGCTACTGGAAAAGGTACATTGGTTGTGGAAACTCAGCATGGGAAGAGATACATAAAAGAAGTGTTGCTTGTTCCCGGATTGGATGAAAACTTACTAAGTGTAGGGCAGATGATGGAGCATGGCTATTACATTCTGTTTGGAGGTAACAAGGCAGTAATATTTGATGATGAAAGCCTCAACAATGTTATAGCAATAGTAATCATGGGAGGAAATCGATGCTTTCCACTTTCACTTGAAAGTATTACACCTGCAGCAAGGAAAGCTTCAGTGACTGAGGATTCCTGGATATGGCATAGGAGACTTGGACACTTGAACTTTGCCAGCATGAAGAAGATGCAGCAGAAAGAGATGGTGTGTGGACTTCCTGCTCTGACTGAAGTAGAAGATGTTTGTGCAGGCTGTGCATCAGGCAAACATCACAGGGAGAAATTCATCAAAGAGCAAGTGTGGAGAGCAAGCAATCCACTGGAATTGATCCACACTGATCTGTGTGGACCAATGCAGAATGACTCTGTGGGAGGAAACAGATACTTCATCACATTCATTGATGATTACTCAAGAATGTGCTGGGTATACTTTCTCAGAAATAAATCTGGTGCACTGAATGTATTCAAGAAATTCAAAGCATTCGTTGAGCTGCAAAGTGGACACAAATTGAAGAAGCTAAGAAGTGACAGAGAAGGAGAATATACTTCCAAAGAATTTGAAGAATTCTGTGAGAAGCAAGGAATGGAGAGGCAATTGACAGTTGCATACTCCCCTCAACAGAATGGAGTTGCAGAAAGGAGAAACAGAACAATTTGTGAGATGGGGAGATCTATGCTGATAGAGAAAGGAATGCCAGTAACCTTCTGGGCAGAAGCTGTTAATACAGCTGTGTATATACAGAACAGATGTTATACAACATCTGTTGCAGAAAAGACTCCTTTTAAAGCCTTCACGGGAAGGAAGCCAGGAGTCAAGCATTTGAAGGTGTTTGGTTGCTTGTGTTACACACATATCCCAGCATCACTAAGGCAGAAATGGGATAGCAAAGCTGGAAAGGGAGTGTTTGTTGGATATGGCAGTTGTGAAAAAGGGTATAGGATATATGATCTGAAAACTGAGAAGATTGTTCTCTCAAGAAGTGTGATTTTCAGTGAAGATAAAGCATGGAATTGGAAGGGAAAACTGATGAACCAAATCCACTTGTCCTTCAATCATGAAGGAGGTATAATTGAAGGTGAGAATCTTGAGGAACACACTTCTGAAATTCAACCCGACAATGTTGAACATTGCAATCAAAATCCTATAGTTGAAGAGTCAGCTGAGAAGATTGATAGTGTTAACAGTCAACAATCTTCACCAAGCTCTACTCCAGTGAAACTGAAAACCTTGGAAGACATATATGCAAGGTGTCACATGTGCATCATAGAACCTGAGAATTATCAAGAGGCTGCTGGGGATAAAGCCTGGCAGGAGGCTATGAAGGAAGAATTGAAAGTGATAGAGAAGAACAATACTTGGGAATTGGTGGAAAGACCAAGTGATAAACCTGTGATAGGAGTGAAATGGGTGTACAAAACCAAGCTTCATCTTGATGGATCGGTCTCGTAAACACAAGGCTCGACTTGTAGCAAAGGGTTATGCACGAAACTGGAATTGATTACAATGAAACCTTTGCACCAAGAGCAAGGTTAGATACAATTCGAACTCTCATTGCACTTGCAGCACAGAAGGGATGGAAGTTGTTTCAATTGGATGTCAAGTCAGCATTCCTAAATGGTGTACTTGAAGAAGAAGTATATGTTGAAGCGACCAAGGGTTTGAAGTAAAGAATGCAGGACACAAAGTTTACAAACTAAAAAAGGCTTTGTATGGATTAAAACAGTAACCGAGAGCCTGGTATAGTGAGATTGATACATATCTCTCTATGTGCAATTTTAAAAGGAGTGGAAGTGAAGCTACTCTATATACAAGATCAGACATGGAAGGAAATTTGATCATAGTTTCAATCTATGTTGATGACATAGTGTACAGGCGCGAAGTGAGAGGCTTCTCAATGAATTCAAAAGGGAAATGATGCGAGATATGAGATGTCTGATCTTGGACTTCTTCACCATTTTCTTGGCATGGGGATACTGCAAACCAATCGAGGAGTGTTTATTCATCAAGGGAAATATGCCAAATCTCTGCTCAGTAAGTTTGGACTTGATGATTGCAAACCAGTTTCCATTCCCCTGGCCACTGGAGAGAAACTGAAGAAGAAAGATGGAAGTGAGTTGGCTGATGAAAGTCTTTATAGAAGAATAGTAGGAAGTCTACTATATTTTGAGCTACAAAACCCGATCTAATGTATCTTGCAAGTTTATTATCAAGGTTCATGACTGGACCTACCAAGATTCACATGGGAGCTGCAAAAAGAGTTCTAAGATATGTGCAAGGAACTCTCAGTTATGGGATTGAATATGTGAGGGAGCAATCAGCAACTCTCATTGGATTTTGTGATGACAAGGCGGGAAGTGAAGATGATAGCGAGAGTACTTCGGGCTATGCATTCAGTTTTGGAAGTGGAGCATTCTCCTGGTCTTCTGTAAAACAAAACACAGTAGCATTGTCAACTGCAGAAGCTGAGTATGTCTCAGCATCTGAAGCAACTGCTCAGGCCATTTGGCTACGGTTTGTGCTTGATGATTTTGGGGAAATGCAAGCTGAAGCAACACCCTTGTTCTGTGATAACATGTCAGCAATTTTGATGGCCAAGAATCCAGTTTTTCATCAGAGAACAAGACACATAAACAGAAAGTATCACTTTATAAGAGAGGCTCTGCAAGAAGGAGTAATTGATGTCAAGTTCTGCAGAAGTGAAGAACAACTTGCAGACATCTTCATAAAGGCATTACCCAAAGACAGATTTAAGAAATTAAGACTGGATCTTGGAGTTAAATCAGTAAACAGCTTAGGAGAGGCTGTTGAAAGCTAAGCTGATTACTGTTGATAAAAATCGATGAAGAAGACTGCAGCAAGAAGGATGAAGAAGTTGCAGAAATTCTGTTAAAACAGTTAAGAAGGCAGTTAAAACCGTTATTTCTGTTTTTCTGTTTTTACTGTTACAAAACTGATTGTAAATCAGTTTTACGTGAGATGATCTTGATTCCTAAAATAAAGGAATCAATTACATGAATTAAGTATAAAAGCAAGGCTACAGAATTGAAAAGTAATAAGAAAAATACAGAACTTCTTCATTAAACTTCTCTGCACATTCAAGCTTTATTTCTTCTATCATATTCTTCTTCTTCTTCTTCAACAAAATACCAGAACTTAAACATGCAGTCTGATTGAAATTTAAATACATCACATGCTCTGTAGTCTCTGGGACATCTTGAGATTTGAGCAGCCAGAGAGGTAAAGAGCCTTGAGATATTTCGATTTGATGATTCTTGAAAGACTCAAAAGGGTCGTGCAGCTTCTCAGATCCAAATCAACAAGCTTCTCTAGAAATTGAATACGTGAGGGAACCACTTCTAGAGTTGTACAAAATTGAAGATTCAATCTCAAGATTTGATAGGTCTGGAATTGCAGTTAGATGCTCACAATTACTAAGGTTGACCTCTGTTAAATTCACAAGATTCTGCACCATCAGAGCATTGATAACAAAAAAAATTAGTATCTGTACATTTTAAAACTCATTTAAAAGAGGAGAAAGATTACATGTGTAGTGACTAAACCATACCTGGTCCCCCATCCAAAGTTCTCGAACCTTGCTGTGTGAGAGGTTAAGTTCAACAAGGTTCTCTGGATGTGGCAAAGATTTCAGAGGGTATCCATCCCAATGGAGATACCTCAACTCATCAGAAAGTGATTTGAGACCGTTAGGAAGGTACACTTCACACTTCTTTCCAACTTCAGAATTGTAAATTTTGAGCAATTTAAGATTATACAGCCGCGCAAAAGCTTTAGAGCTTAACTTGATTTCTTTTATTTTAGAGGTGTCAAAGAATATCCCTTCAACCTTTTCAGTTCCCTAAAGACTACAGCAAGGAAAAAAATAAAGCATGATAAGTAACACAAATCCATGGTCAAATGTGAATACTTTCAAACTTCAGAGACCAAATCTTGAAACAAGAAAAAAAAGAAATTAGGCATTCGCATACATGACACTCACCAGATTTTTTGTCAAAACTTGATCGACATCCCTAGGACTCCATAACGTACTACGTTTTCCCAGTTCTTTTATGGATTCTTGTCGGACAATTTCAAAAGCCATTTCTTGCAACAGATCATGCATTTCAAGCTTTGCATTTGAAATAGCAATGAGGCACCTTTCAGTAAGAAAAAAAAAACTCCAATATTTGTTGAGAAACCACAACCATCCAGTATTCTCTTCACGTAATCAATTTGCTTCCCTTTAAAGAAACACCCAATATCAAGAAATATGTTCTTCTCTTCATCACCAAGTGCATCAAAACTTGCTTTCAACATATTATAAATTTTCGGCTGCGGATCTCTTTCAAGTTTATTCAATGCATTTTCCCAGTCCTCTTTCCTTTGGTCAAATAGGAAGGAACCCAAAACTTTAATAGCCAATGGGTTGCCTTCAGCATAATTTACTGCCCTGATTGATAGGCCCATATAATCTTTCGGAATGTGGTTTCCTTTGAAGACAGTCATGCTAGAGGGTGTTTGTTTGTGGAGTTTGTTTTTGTTTTTAAAGCCAACCATATAAATATAATGTTTGGTAAAATATAAAATGTTAATTATTATGCGTGGGACCTACTATTATTTATGTTTCCACCGCAGGTCACCCGAAAGCAGATGCAATTTGTTCTTTCTATGTCGCCTCTATCCAGAGTGAATTAATTTACTTTGCAGAAAAATAAAGAATGTCTTCACTGTTTATGATTGGATCACGTCCGGTCCGGTCCGGCCCAAACTACTTAAATGCATTGAACCACTTCTAACCCAGTAAAAAAATTTTTAATTTTTTAAATATTATTCAATAATACTATATAAATTAGAAGAAAATTGCAATTGTTCCTGATAATATTTTATCTAATTTTGTTGCACGCTAAAAAAACTATGGAAATTATACTCCTTATTGGATGAATTCCGTACGTAATGAAATTGTAGATAGGTTAATGAAACAATAAAAAATATTTGATATAAAGTATTACTTATTTAATGATGTAATAATAGTAGTTAAATCTACAATATTAAAATTAAAAATATCAATATTAATATATATCTTTTTTAGTTATTTTTTATAACCTCATTTTGAAAAATATTTTTAACCAAACACATTAAAATATTTTTTATTCAACCTCAATGTCAACCAAAATTTTAAGCAAACACATATAAATATCAAACCAATCTCAACAAAAAATACTTTTTATAAAAACATTTTTTTTCAAACTATAACTATAAAAATTATCATAATACTAAACGTACTCTAAAAAGTTGACGAGCTACACTGCAATTTAATTCCTCAACCTCATATATCATCAGCCACATTCTTAAGCACTTGTCTATCTCTGGACGTCACAAGAATTCTACTTCCTGGACCAAACATATCTTGCCTAAGACATATTCATATCCAAGACATTCTGTAATAGTCATTATGTGGATTCAAATTAACATGGGAAGCATGATCCCAAGATATATTCATCCTCAACTCAGATATTAATTAAATAAAAAGCTATTAATTTATAAATCAATTCAAAAATATATACTAACTCATATCAAGAATTAAAATTCAACAATTAATTATATTTTATCGTAACAAGAATAATAATCAATACATATTATCAAGAAGCATAATCCAATTTGTATTAACAATTCAAATATTTATAATATTTCTCATGCATATAAAAAATTATTCACTTACTTGACTCTAAAGCGAACAGAACTTAAAAGCAGATACTGAAGAAAATCTTACTGATGTCCCGTAGATATAATATCAAAATTATCTTAATACAAATGAGACATATTAAAAAATAACTCAAACAGAATGTACAACCTATTTAATACACTTAACTAAGGCTTTATTCCATAACCCTATATGTTGTTGAACTACACAAGTCATTTTTTCCAAAAACACAAAATTAAATGATTTTTCTAAAATCTAATTTACAAGAAAACAAATAATAAGACTTGATAATAATTCAATTATTCATCAAACCAATCTGAAAATGCTAAATTTACAGCTAGGGACCAATCTAGAATTTCATCATATTTTTAAGGGTTAAATTGTAATTTTATCAAATTGGAGGACCAAAATGAAAATGTCATAAATTTATAACTATACTGGAATTTTGCCCATAATTCATCTTTAATTCTGTCAAGAATCTAGGATTATGCTCTAGGGACCAATCTGAAATTTTATCATTTTTTAGGGGTCAAAATGTAATTTTGTCTAATTGAAGGACGAAAATGAAAATCATGAATTCATAACTATACTGGATTTTTTTTTTTATCATAATTCATCTTTAATTCTGTCCAGAATCTTGGATTATGCTCCAGGGATCAATCTGTAATTTTTCCAAAGTTCAGGGACCAAACTGTAATTTTCACAAATTGAGGGACCAAAGTGAAATTTCATCATCTTCAACGTCAAACCCAGATTTTTCCACAGATCACCTACTGATACATCAAGATTTTCAAGTCAAATTCACTATTTAAAAAAACCATAACTTAAAATTATTATCTTGACCTAAAACCTTTCAAAATCTATTAAATAACTCATTACCCATAACAATAAAGTTATAATATTCAAATCAATTCATCAATTAAATCCACAATAAAATCTTCAAAACCCTTATATTCAATAAAATAGAAAATTAATTTTAAAGAAAACACATTTATACACATCAATAAAATAGAAAATTAATTTTTAGCACAATCATCTCTTGAGTTGCTCACTTATTCTAATGCAAATTGGGTTGATAATCCCACTAATCATCACTAAGCTAATGGATATTGTTTCTTCCTTAGAGATTCAATCATTTCATAGAAAAAGAAAAAATATATTTACTTCTCGTCCTGTTAAATATAGAAGTAGAACATCATGCTTCTGCGTATATATGCTCCGAGTTATGCAATGATTGTAACCCTGTATCTGTTGTGATTGAATAGTGAAAGGTATTTTATATAGCTTATTTAATATTATGGTAGCGATTATTTTTTAAAATTTTTTTTATAAATATATTGAAAAATATATTTTTAAATTATTTTTGATATTAGCATATTAAAATAATTTAAAAATATTAAAAAAATATTAATTTGATACAAGTAAAAAAATAAATAATAAAAAAATATTTTTATTTCAAAAACAATTTTGAAAAGTAAAACAAATATTTTCATAATAATTTATGTGTGCATAGAGACAACAAATCGGTTACTACGTACATTCTTAAAATACATTCTCTCTACACCGTGCATTTAAAAGAGTGAATCTTGTTGACGAGAACTTCAAATTCAAACTCAAAATTAAAAGAAAAGGAGAAAATCTCTTTACCAATCTTGAGATTGTCTCAACGAGGCATTGAAACTTCAAAAGCCTGGTTTAAGCATCACAGGTAGTAGCTGCGACCCAAGGAGAAAAGATAGTATATATAGACTCTGTTAGCTAGCTTAATAGCGGGGGGAAAAAAAACTCTATAAAAATATTAACATATTAAAGTTATTGCTTATTATAACAGTAACCCTTAAATATTAGTTAATACCCTAAATCCGGAATCAAACTCAAATCCCAAAAGCACATCTTTTGTTTTTTCTAAATTGTCAAATAACCATCTCAACTCAATAACTTAAGTTGTTAGATAAGATTTTAAAATATGATATATATTATTCTCTAACACACCCCCTCAAATAAAAGCTCTTTGAGCTTGAATTTGCATAGTCTCATATTATCTTGTGCTTAATTTTTATAAAATAAATAGGGATGGTGAGATTCGAACTCGTAATAGCTTGGTCATTAAAACTCTGATCCCATGTTAAGAAGTTATCTCAACCCAATAATTTAAGTTGTTAGGTAAGATTTTAAAATATGATACATATTATTCTCTACCACGAATTAACTGTGCTTCTTCTCTTTATTCCTTTATTATTGTTGTTGATTCTACTCTTTTTTCTTCTATTTCTCTTTCTTTACTTTTGAATCCATATACTATAGGTATGCTAAGGTTGCTTTCATTATCTAAAATGAAAAACCTTTCTCACCAAAAGATCAGTCCTTTAATAGCAATAACTGGTAAATAGTGCAAGATTTCATAGATGTTTAAAAGTATAGTAGTAATTGTTTTTTTAAATAATTTTTAATAAAAAATAAATTAAAATAATATATTTTTTTATATCAATAAATTAAAATAATCTAAAAATATAAAAAAATAATTTAAAATAAAAATAATTTTAAATTTTATCAATATTCATTCAAAACGCAATACCAAACCTTCTATTCTCCGTGAATCTCTATTATTTGAATTTGAAACATCAAAACAACGAGGACTTTCAATCCTCGGAGCTTTGACCGACATGTAGTGGGAAGGCCATCTATTTTAAAAAAAGAAAGTCATTCGTGAATTGATTTCGACTGATTATTGGACAGATGACCCTTTGCCAGAAGTGCTTCTAGATCTCATGGAACAAGGCAGAATTTAAAACAGCACTTTCCATCTTCATAGGAAGAAAAGGGATTATTTTTTAGCTGAAATCCTGATTGCCGCAGGCCGAAATTGAATTTGGAAGAGGAAAAACATCGTTTTCTTCTTCTTTTTTTCCTTTACCAAATTGACAGGCTCAATATAGAGAGATTGTTTTGGGCATTACGAAATCATAAGCCGAAATAGAGTTCTAAAAATTATTATAACTCAGTACAGTAATAGTGGCAGCTACCACTAATAACAACAACAAGAGAGTTAATTATAAAGTAGTTTTTTAATTACTTGTTGTAGTTAAGTTAAGAGAATGATTTGTATGTGAATTTCAATACTTGCTAATAGCTGCAATCATCCTTTGTATTTATACCTTTAGGGTTGTGTACAATACGAGAGTGGAGTATACTACACATGATAATTATTCCTATATAAGGTATTTACATATATAAGGAATCTATTCTAATCTCTTTCCATAATACACCCCGTCAAGTTGAAGGTGGAGGTTCCATCCGAAGCTTGGATCGAAAAAGAGCAAACAAGACTGGGGGAAGCGGCTTGGTAAGGACATCAGCTAGTTGGTCCTTTGAAGAGATAAAGCATACCTGAATTTCTTGCTTAGCAACGCGATCGCGAACAAAGTGATAGTCAATTTCAACATGTTTAGTGCGAGCATGAAAAACTGGATTGAGTGATAGGAAGGTGACCCCTAAATTATCACACCATAATGTAGTCATTGATGACGATGGAAAATGAAGTTATGATAATAAAGAGCGAATCCATAAGATTTCAGTAGTACCATCAGCTAAGGCCTTGTATTTTGCCTTTGTAGAAGACCGAGCCACAGTGCGTTGCTTCCCTGATTTTCATGAAATAGTAGTAGCACCAAGATATACAAGATAACCACCTGTTGATTTTTGATCATCAATACTGCCAGCCCAATTAGCATCAGTGAAACCATGAAGAGATAATGAGGAATCCCGAGTAATGTGTAGACCATAAGAAGCTGTATCCTGAAGGTAACGTAGAATGTGTTTAACGGCCGACCAATGGTCCTTAGTAGGGGCATGCATAAACTGACATACCTTGTTGACTGCATAACAAATATCAGGTCTGGTAAAAGTAAGATACCGGAGAGCCCCAATAATTTGTTTATATCGTGTCAGATCAGAGTAAAGAGTACCAGATGCGATGCTTAATTTTGAGGAGGTAGATAGAGGGGTAGCAACCAGTTTACAAGAAGTCATACCTGCTCGTTGGATAATATCAAGAGTATACTTGTGTTGGCTGAGTGACAAACCCATAGAAGTGAATTTAACTTAAATGCCCAAGAAGAAATGAATAGAGCCTAAATCTCGAAGCTTAAACTCTGAACTCAGCAAAATAATTAAGCGTTGAAGCAAAGTCGGGTTACTCCTAGTCAACAAAATATCATTAGCATACACAAGTAAATAAAATATAGCACCGTTGAAGAAGAGAATAAAGAGAGAAGTATCAACCTTAAATGCCTGAAAACCAATGGAGATCAGAAACTCATTTAACCAGTTGTACCATGCCCGAGGCGCTTGTTTCAAACCATACAAAGATTTATACAGGCGACACACATGCGATGGGAATGTAGGGTCAACAAAACCAGGTGGGTGTGCCATGTACACCTCCTCCTGAAGAATGCCATTCAAAAAGGCATTACGAACATTCAACTGATGAATCTGCCAACCATAGGTGACAACGATAGTAAGGACAAGTCGAATCATTGTTGGCTTAATCACCGGACTAACCTCGTGCGACTAACCTTGCTTTATATCGGTCCACACAACCATCAGCGCGCCTCTTAATCTTATATACCCACCGATTACCAACCACATTCATAAATGGAGCAAAAGGAACTGATGACCAAGTGTTATTACTGTGAAGGGCTTGGAGTTCTTCTTGCATGGCTTTATGCCAAATCAAGTATTTGTTAGCAGCCTTAAATGAAACCGGTTCTTGTTGAGGCAAAGATGTAGACTGGGAGGCAAATAAGGCACTCAAATTGGCAGTTTTGGATGAACGTGGGCGAAGCACCATGAAGTGAGTGCGTACAACCTGAGGTTGAGTGGAAGACACACTGTCTTGGCCTTCTTGAATAGAGAAATGAGACAAATCAATGCATAAATCAAGTCCAAGGGGGGAAATAGGAGAGGAACTTGGTGTTGAAGGGCACAACAGAGGACTAGGCTGAGCAGGGGAAACAAACCCAGAGGAAGAGCCAGCAGGGGAAGGAGCAAGGGAGTTGGGCAAATCAAATATCACAGTGGACATACATGCTGCACGCGAAGTAAGAGACCCAACAGAGGAGAGTGCCACATCAGGAGAGACCGGGGCCATTAAAGACACATGTGAGAGTGACAAGTCGGGACCTGTACCTGTGGAATGAATATGACCGTGATATGCAGGTAAAAATAAGGGGGCGAGAGAGGTTGGTGTAGGTGCAGGGGGCTTTGTGGGAGCACTAGATTTGACTAAATATGTTGTAAAGACAGATGTGAGGGGCTGGAAAGTGACAACAAGGGGTTGTATAGGTGAGGCGATACTCTGTTCAGACTTGTCAAAAGGAAATACAGTTTCATGAAACTGAACATGACGAGCAATATAAAGATGATTTGACGACAAATCAAGACATCGATAACCTAAATGAGAGTAGTTGTTATAACTTAGAAAAACACAAGGAGAAGAGCAAAAATCTTAACTTATGAGCATTGTATGGACGAAGTAGCGGAAAGCAGAGACACTCGAAAGTACGAAGAAATCCATAATCAGGAGTCGATTTTAAAAGACATTCAAAAGGTGTTTTATAATTAAAAATTGGAGTTGGCATGCGATTAATCAAATAAATAGAACTTTCAAAAGCAGAACTCCAGTATTTTAAAGGAAGACATTGACCTAGAAGAGTAAGCTCAGTTTCAACAATATGTCTATGACAACGTTCAACCATGCCATTTTGTTCATGAGTATGGGGGCAGATCACACGATGATGAATACCAATTATTTTAAAATAGGTATTGAGTTTTCGATATTCATCACCCCAGTCTGTTTGAACAGATTTAATTTTTAAGAAAAACTGACGTTCAACTTGTGCTTGAAATCGATGAAAGACAGTAAAAACATCAGATTTGGTAGCCAAAGGGTAAAACCAAATAAACCTTGTATGGGCATCCACAAAAATAACAAAATAGTGAAATCTATCAGATGATAAAATAGGGGAAGGTCCCCAAACATCACTAAAAATCAAGTTAAGAGGACCTTGAGTTTGATGACCTGTAGTTTTTAAAGACAAACGAGACGACTTACCAAGAGGACATGCTGAACAATTAAAATCAAAATATTTTGACGTACAGGACATCTTTTTATTTGACACTAAAAAATGCAGAATACGTGGACTAGGATGCCCAAGACGACGATGCCAGACATTAGCTGAAGTAGAGATTCAGGTGGATAGAAAGGCTTGAGGTAATGACGTTGTAGATGACTGGGACAAAACATATAGACCATCTCTACTCCGACTGGAAAGAAGCAGTTCCTTTGTCATGAGATCCTTAACATAAAATAAAAATGGATGAAATTCAAAAACACGTTATTCTCAAGACAAAACTTCTGAACATATAGTAAAGGTTTTTTAATGGTAGGAACATGTAAAATGTTGGATAACGTAAATGTACGTTTGGGTGAATGAATGTGAGAGTGAGCAATATTAGAGATAACAAGACCCTTACCATTTCCAACATGCAAATGATCATTTCCAAGGTAAGGTTTTGAACTCGTCATACTCACAAGGTCCGGCGTCACATGATGATTTGCACCTGTATCAGGAAACCAAGTAACAGGAGAAGTTGTAGGGGCAGTATTAAATGCTAAATTGGCATTAGCTTGTACATGATGAGTAGATAATTGACAACATTGCTGGGTAGTATGCCCATAATCATAGCATAACTAACATTTGATAGTGCGGTGAGAACCTCTAAACTAGTTGCTTTGCTGCCCAAAGTGCTGACTTGAGCCATAGGAGACCCGATTTCCCTGTTGTCCAAACTGTGAACCTGAAGCAGAATTTGTAGGACTGAAATTCTAGGCTGAACCATAACCATAACCATGATTTCCATGATAACTACTATGGTGATTTGGTCGCCAGCCCCGTGAAAACGACCTCTTCTGCCAGCGTTGGAACCTGATTGCCACTACCCAAAAAACACAGATGGCTGCTGGGATGGAGTGGGTAACAGAGGAGCTGTTACAGTAGGATGGATATTAGCTTTGTTGATAAATTCATGCGTGAGGAGGTGGTTGTGGAGGTCAGTGTACGAGATAGGATCAACTTTAGTAGATGAGCTGGTTACAAGGTCCTTAAACTCACTGTGTAATCCCCGAAACACATGTCGCACGTCGGAAAATCCGCGCGGCATCGGCTGACGATTCTTTCATCTTCTCGTTTGCTTTGATTACATCGTTGGGAGTCGCCACCTAGTATTTAATTGAGGGCTACTAGGAAACCCGGGTGTACTGGTCTCGTCAGAGATTCACGGGTAAGGGATTGGTTGTAATTAGGGAAGGTATTAGCACCCCTAACGCACCCTACCTGAGGTAAGCTGCTTCGTGGACTTGATGTGTTAAAGAAGTTTTAAAATTTGGTTCATTCATCGAATTTTAGAAAATACAACTTACAATTACATGTAAGTTCATAATTCTTTATCCGTGACCAAATCAAAATATTAAATTCTTCTTTATTCTCGCAATTTTATCCTAAAAAACTTTCATAAACAAAATACACAACACACATTCACTTTCAAGCTTCGTGGACTTCATGTGATTTAAAAAATAAAATTTTAGCCCAATTCTAAGGCTTTGATAAATCAGTTATTAGTTCCCAAAATATATGTAGATACATGTTCTACATTTTTATGGAAAATACAACATGATTTTTATCTGTCCTTTAGATATTTGTGCATATAAATTAAATTCATTTTTTTTTCTTTTTATTCAATAACATACATAACAAAAAAATACAACCACACACAACTCTTTTTCTATTATTATTTGTTTTTTCTTCTTTTCTCTTCTCTTTTCTCTTTTCTTTTACCTCCACATTTACACAAAGTACAAATTATAAAAAAAAACTCAAAATTACACAAATATTACATTAGACAAATTGAAAATTACAAAATAATCCAAAAAAATTCAGGAAAAACAATTAGGATGCATCTGGTGCTTTGAACTCGGCGGCGTGGGTTCACGTGCCGCCGCCGATGAAGATCGAAAACCAGTGGATCGGGAACGTCTTCTTCTTCCCTCTCTTCCTTCGCCGGCGGTGAGGGTCACCGTCACCTGCAACAACAAGAAAAACACATAAAAAGCAGTCGGTTTTAGTTTTTTTTTCTCTAGATCTGTTCAAGGATCTCTGTTCTCTCTTATCCTGGTTCGTCTTTTTCTTCTGCCGATGGTTGATCCGGTCAACGGCCGTCGTCCGCGGACCGTTGGAGCTGCGGTGGAGAGGGGAGGCGATTGGCCGTCGGCGACGCCGGTTGAAGGAGACGAAGAGGTTCGGGCGCGGCTTTGTTCGCCGCCGCTAGGGGAAGCTTTGTCGTATCTATCCGATGAGGGGAGACCGTGGCCGCGGCCGGTGGAGGAGGGAAGATCCGTCACCTGCGGGTTGGAAGGCGGTGTTCTCGGTGGCTGAGAGAAGCGCCGCTGGGAGGGGGAAGGTCTGGTGCGTGGGGGGTGTTCGGGTGTGTTGCTGGAAAAGAAAAATGGAGCTGCTGTCTTAGAGAAGGGGAGAGGCCGTGGCTGAGGGGGAGGCGGCGGTCTTGGTTGTGGTCTGTGGAAGTGGGGGAACGACTGAGAGGGGAAAATGGAGGCTTGTGCGGGGAAGAGAGTCCGGCTAGAAAAGGGGATGGGTTCCCTGGTTGATGAAGATGACCGAGGGGAGTGGCCAAGCAAGAAGAAAAATAAAAATCAAAAAAGGTGAGAGGGGGGCGGCGGCGGCTCCTTCGGGTGAGGGAGAAGAAGGAGTTCAGCTTTTAGGGTTTTTTTTCTTTTTTTTGTGTTGCCTCCCCCTAATTGCAAAATTGCCCCCCCCCTTTTGGTATGTGTTGAAGGCAGCTATTTATAGGTAAAATATTGCTTGGACCTCAAAATTGGTCTCTCAACTTTCTCTTTTTTTGTAAATTTTGATTTTTCTTGTTTTTTTTGTATTTTTTGAAAATGAGCAATATCAACGTCGACTTAAAATGAGAAAAATCAATGATTTTAAAAATGACGCGTGGAAAGTCGAACGCGTTCAAAAAACCTTTGAAAACTTAAATTCTTTTTAGACGACGTTGAAAATGCTAAAAACGATGCAAATATATTAAAAACGTATTTTTTTGGATTTTCGTTGTTTTTCGCTATTTTTGGATTTTTCAAAAATTTTATCAAAAAGGTGGATCAAAAATTGGGTAACAACAACACATACAGATTAAATTCTTCCACAGATATCGATCTACCAGCTGCAGCAAGGTCATCAAACAAGGACTTAGCCTTATGCAGATAGGTGCTGACAAACTCATCATTCTGTCGTAGCTCTTGGAAGGAACCATGGAGTTGCATAATTCTTGAGTTGGAAGGAGAAGCAAGGGTTGTTTCCAGTGTTGTCCAGATGTCGTGGGAGGTGTTACAATCAACCACTAGGTGCAGAACTTCCATAGAGAGGGAGGATAAAAGAGCACTTATGATTAGGTGGTCTTGTTGCTTCCATGACAGATATGAAGCATTAACAGTAGTAAGGAGGTGTCAACAGAAATCAAATTAGAGGGAGGGCATGGTAATGAACCATCCACAAAGGGGAAAATGCCTTGGCCCAAGAGAAAAGGTTTCATCTGCATCCTCCAATACAAGAAATTGATGTTGGAGAGCTTTAAAGATATTACCTGTTGAGTCTTGCGGAGAGGGATGATAGCAGGGACTTTTGTCATAGTAGTCATGACATCTAAAGAGGAAGTCTGAGGCAGTTCGATTTCAGCAGCAGCAAGGGAAGCACTAGCTGTAGCAGCTGACATTGATGGTGGCGCAAGAGAGGAAGAAGAGTGACTGAGCGGTGCAGCAGCAACAAATTTATTTGTCATTGACAGAGAAGAGAACTGGACCAAATGAGTGTAGATGGTTGCAGACAAATAAAGTTGCGATTTTATTTTCTTTGCCTGCTCTGATACCAAATTAAGCTAAGAGAATGATTTGTATGTGAGTTTCAATAGTTGCTAATAGATGTAACCATTCTTTGTATTTATACCTTTAGAGTTATGTACAATACTAGAGTGGAGTATACTACACACGATAATTATTCCTATATAAGGTATTTTCATATATAAGGAATCTATTCTAATGTCTTTCCATAATAGTCGTCACTGTAAGAATAATTTTTGAATCTCTAATTTTAAATCTGTCAGCTACTCAATTTTTTTTTAATTAACTTCATTTCTTTTACTAGTTTATCATGTTTTTATTTTTTAGAAGATGGAAAAAATAAAAATCCAAGCACATAGGATGCAAAAGGTACGAGAAAAGAAGGTATGTTTCGTTAGCAAGTAACTTAATTAACCTTTCTCAATTCCATCAAAGTTTGAATTTTGTCAAATTTTGCAAATGAAAATCTTATAATACAAATGAAAATCTTACATTAAGATTTTCTTGCTCTCTTGGCTTGGAACCTTGGTTCCAATTCATTTCGATCGAGAGGATAAAAACAAAAAGAGCTTGGCATGATCAAATCAAGGCGTTGCATCTCATTTTCACCTTTGGCATGCAGTAGACGGACCCCACACTCACGTACTTTACAAGGATAAAATGTCAAGTGATTGCCGTCAATAGGTTCCGGTTGGAATTCAACTGATACCTCACTGTATTTATTGAACATATCATCTTTTATTGCAACCAAACAGGGATCGAATCCCACGAATATGTGTGCCGAGTCCATGCGCTTCTTCTCATCATACCAGCCATGGATATAGCAATTGAGATCATGGCGATCACCGTGCTTATTGCGGAACCGATATGTGCATTTAACTTGCAAACCATGGCTGAAAGAACGAAATGTAATGACAGCGCAAAGAGAGAAACCCAAGAACTCGCTTTTAGCCCGAAGTGAAGACAGCTGGAATGTTACTGTAGATCCTTTACTTCGATGGCTAAACCACTTCGGAGTTCTGTATCCTGGGAGGCAGAAACTACATGCCCCTTCTGGAACATCAGGCACCTGTTTACACAATTAAAATAGCACTTTTTAAAATGAAAGGTGGCAAATAAAGAAGGGGAAAAAAAGTATTGCAGAGGTTTGAGAAACAGACCTGATGGTATAACCTTTTGGTATAAAGTTGAAATTTCATTAAGGAGTGCGCCAAGATTTCATTGGTCTCAGGCAACAAACTACAGCAACGAGTGAAAATGAATTCAAAAATGTTCCCCTCAACTCCAGTTGATGAACTTGCTACTGTTCTCAAACTCTGGCAATCATGTGCATCTAACTTTGATACCCGTGGTGGAAGCTCCGGTAATGATTCAAGTCTCATGCAATTCCTTAATCCTAGATATTGCAACTCAAAGAGTTCATTGATGCTTATAGGTATCGTCTGAAAATTGTTTCCACTTAGATCTAACACTTCCAGTGACGACAAAAGACCAAGACTGTCCGGCACTTCCGATAGATTGCAACCATCTAGATTTAGCTTACGCAAACAATCTAAATCCACGCCTCTCTCAGGCAATTGCAAGTTTACAAGACATTCGATGTCCTGTAGATATTTGCAGTTTCCCACTTCCAAGCAGGCAAGTCCCATGAGATTTCCAATCGGTGAAGGCAACTTTGTTATGCTTGTTTGTTCTAAATAGAGATATCTCAAACATAACATTGGCTCCAAAACTTCTGGAAAATTTCTAAATTGGAGGCAACCTGAGAGATTAAGCCTTTGCAGTTTTCTCAACTTGCAGATGCTGCTTGGAAGAATCTCAAACTGTTTGCAGTTTCTCAGGTGCAATTCAGCAAGTTCAAACAAACAATCTATTGAAGAGGGAATCTCTCGTATTGCTGTCCCATTTAAATACAGCTCCTTTATATTATTTGAAACCTTTGGAAACTCCGTGATACTTGAGCAACCAGAAAGATGAAGCTTTTCAAGACATACTAACTTAGAAACCGCACTCGGCAGATTCTTTAGCCTGTTGCAGCCAGCTAGATATAAATAAATGAGTTCCCTTAGATCACCAATTGAAGATGGCAGTTCTTCTATTGCAGTTCCATTCAAGTACAAGTATCTTATATTCCTCGAAAAATCAGGAAGCCTGCTGATAGATGAGCAGCCAGAGATGTCAGCAATTTGAAGAGATTTCAACAAATACATGTTTTCTGGAAGATTCACCAGGAGTTTGCAGTTCTTCAAATTCAACGTCACAAGTCCACTGAGTTCCCCAATTGATCGGGGAAGCTCTTCAATAGCAGTCTCATTTAAATTTAAATATCTCAGTTTCCTTGCAGTCTCCGGGCACTTCTTGAGATTCGCACAACCAGAAAGGTTCAGAGTCTCTAGACAACTTGAATCAATTCTACTGGGAAGATTGATTAGTCTTTTGCAGCCTCTCAAATCTAAATCAACAAGCTTGTCCAGATGCTGAACAGATGAAGGAAACTTAACCAAACTTTTACAGAATTGAAGATTCAATCTCTCAAGGTTTCTGGCCTTTGAAAGGTCTGGCAGGAAAGTTATGTGCTCACAATTGCTGAGGTTGACATCTTTTAAATTGCCGAGATTCTGAAGCAAAATGAAATCAACGGAAAGAAATTACACGTGCATACCAGTACTTAATTTCAAAGAAGGAACTATGCATGCACAGAGTTATTTTAGAATACCTGGTCTCCTCTCCACAGTTGCTTAACCTTGCTAGATGATAGGTTAAGGTCAACAAGGTTCTGTGGACGAAAATTGCTAGGCAAAGATGTCAATGGGTATCCATCCCAGTGGAGATACCTCAACTCTTCAGAAAGAGACTCCAGGCCATGAGGAAGGTGCACTCTGCATTTAACTCCAGCTTCAGAATTATAAATTTTTAGCAGTCTAAGTTTATACATCCTTTTCAAGGCTGTAGAACTCAACTCGATTTCTCTTATTTTTGAAACATCCAAGAATATCCCTTCTACTTTTCCAGTTCCCTGAAAACCGGTGAAAGAGAAACAAAGTTTGAGTAATATTGCATTGCATAAGAAAAGGAAAACTTTCGTGTATATGAATCTCACCAGATTATTGGTCAACACTTGATATACATCTTTAGGACCCCACAATCTGCTTTGTCTTCCTAGCTCGTCAAGAGATTCTTTTCGAACAACTTCATGGGCCACTTCTTGCAAAAGATCATGCATTTCAACCCTGTCATCTGAAATTTTAATGAGACACCTGTCAATGAGAACACTAAATCCAATATCTGTTTTGAAACCGCAGCCATCTAGTATCCGCTTCACAAAATCAACTTGATGCCCTCTAAAGAAACATGCAATGTCGAGAAATATACTCTTCGTGTTATTATCACGGAGTGCATCAAAGCCTATTCTCAGCAAGTCATAAATATTCAGCTCAGGAAAGCTTTCAATCTCATTTAATTGAGATTCCCAAAAATGTCTCCCTTTGTCAAATAAGAAGGAACCCAAAACTTGAAGAGCTAATGGGTTCCCTTTGGCATAATTTATTGCCGTGATTGACAACTCCATAAAATCTTTTGGAGGGTGGTTTCCCTTAAAAGCATTCAAGCTAAAGAGTTGAAGAGCTTCGTGGGAGTTTAATTCCACAACCTCGTATATTTCATCAACTACATTTTTAAGTACTTGCTTGTCTCTTGATGTTACAACAACAACACTTCCAGCACCAATCAAAGGCGCTTCAATTAAGTGCTGGAATTGTCGTACATCATTCACATCATCCAAAACAAGGAGAACTTTCTTTTGGCAGAGTCTATCCCTGATGAAAGTAGGTATATGTGGTGTGCCAACGCGAAGATTTTCTTCCTCCAGTAGTTTAGAAAGAAGTTCATCTCGTAGATCATTTAATCGACCCTTTTCTGATTCCTGCCTTATGTTCCGAAGAAAGTGGTGGCCTTCATATTGACTTGAGAAGCTATCGTAGAAAGCTCCCGCGATAGTTGTCTTGCCTATACCACCCATGCCCCATATTCCTATTTTGCGGACATCTGATGGCACAATAGATAGTAATTTGTTTATTTGCTCCAGGCGTGAATCTACTCCGACCAGACCTCTTAATTTGCTTGGGGATGCACGATTTAACCTTTTCCAGATAGTTTGCACAACTTCTGTAACTAGTTTGGACTCCGGACTGCAAAAAATGAAATTGGTGAATGTAAGAAATGTATCTTACACAGCATCTTTAACTCAAATTGTGTCTTTACATCAAATAAAAAATCTATAAGAAACTGGTGAATGCAAGTAATGTATGGGAGTGATCGTTTTTCATTATTATAAGAAAATTTTGTCAAAGGTGAGGTTTCCATTAAGGTGCCTTTTCAAGCAACAAGTACTATGAACTAAGAAGTTAGTTTTCCACTAAAAAACAGAACAGACTTGTGCCTTTTCAAGCAACAAGTACTATGAACTAAGAAGCACAAATGATTTACAGGAGAGAAAAAAAACTATAATATGCACAAGAAATTTTAATTGCTATAATTCCAGAAAAAAATAAGTTGAAGATGAGAATCTATAGTTACCTAGTAACCTGTGAATCCCATCCAGATATACTGGCTGCGTATGTCAAGTCAGCCCTCCACCTTGGCACCTTTTCCATCTTCCCCTTAAACTTTTTTTCAAGCTCCGCAAATGCATTTCCAAAACTCCCAGTCAGCTCATCAATATCAGATGGGTCCACGTGATAGAAGACCGGTAAAACAATCTGCCCATAAGTCTCTTTGCATTCAAGTATTTTCACCAGTTCATCCACACACCACGGAGAAGATGCGTAGTTCTTGGAGAAAATTACTACAGAAATTCTTGATTCTTCAATCGTTTTCAGAAGGGCAGGGGTAATTTCTTCTCCTCTTTCAAGTCCATCATCAATGAAGGTCTTGATTTTCTTACGACACAAAGCATTATACAGATGGCTGGTAAAATTATTGCGCGTGTCCTTGCCTCTAAAACTAAGGAACACATCATACTTCCATTTATGAGCAACAGCAGATGAAGATGCCATATCAGACAGTTACGTTACAAGATCGTGTCTCCCTCAATCACTAAGAATCGAAATCAATAAGTGCTCTTTTTTTTCTCCTAAGGACATACAAAGAGCACCCACTTCAACAGTTGAGCATTCGTTAAGAGAAATTGAAGTCTAAAAGTACAAGAACCCACACTACATATATTTATCAGAAAATTCCTCAAACTCTTAACGATGGATATATACTAGCTTAATTTGATCACTCGTCACTTGCAACCACTGCTAGCTTGCTATTACTTTAACTGAAAGAACAGTCACTAGCTGAGCAAAGAGAATTGCACATGAAAGAATAAATATGTTGAAATTCAATATCAATTAAGATTTAGATAAATAGAATTTAAAATTTATAAGAATTTTAATATTAGTTATAGAAAAAATCCTAGTTAATATAAGAATCTTTAATGAAATTTTTTTTATAACAGACTAGTTTATTAGAATGATAATGGTATATTTCCAACACCCTCTCTTCAAAAATACTCTCAAAAAACCTCTTCAAAAAGCCATGACCAACCAAAATCAACGTGAACATCTCTCACACAACCAAAACACCCAAATCCTTCCACCTCCACGTTTCCTGTCCCACACACACCACCCTCAACCACATAAGTTCTACTTAGAGAGATATCCAAGTTATCGTTCCTACCATGATCTTCGAGCTTGCCTTCTCCAAATTGGATCTGTCCAATGCCTTTTTATGGCAAGAAAACCAAACAAAGCTAGAAGACGATTTGGATTTTGTACCCTTTCCTCTAAAGACTCAACTGATGATCTACTTCGCAGCTTAAATAATATTTGGTTTGACTCTTACAAGTTGTGGGTCAACTTAGCAAGATTTGAAACAAGACACACCCAAGGCAAAATCCCACAAAATCCCCTTAAACCTGTAGTTAGACTGAAAAGCCCACCTTTTAGGACAAGAGACCACCGAACCTACGCAACAGTTCTGCAAACTATGGATACCCCGCACATCTAATGCCTGCGCAAGAAGCTTTTCTTCCTCAAAAACCACCTAAACTTGATTCGATGAAAGAAACTGTCATTTAATCTCCAAAACCACAAGACATATCATGGTTGAACAATTGTTTGCTTGCATCCATATCTACCGGTGCATACCACGGAAAGATTCAAAATGACCTTATTAGTTGTGATATTCAATCAACAGGAATGAGGTTTCTTGGTGCTTCACATGTTCTGCTCCTATTTGAAGATCATCCCTCCATGTTGCATGCTTTTGAGGCTGACTTGCCTTATTAGGACAAATATTTTGATGATACAAGGCCATGGCTTTCTATGCATTGTGCTATCGATAGGTTAGCATGGATCTCTATGTTGCATTAAACTCAATCTAGAAGGTCAAAGACGGCAACCACCACTTGCATCCATCGCTGCGATCCACCGCCAAAGAACTTCTCAAACCGCCCGACCATCACCATGAACCGCCGACTATCAACCGCCTTCACAAACCACCAGCAGCCTTTACAAGCCGCCAACTAAGATTTTTTCCTTACTTTCAATATGTGTATAAATAGGCAACCAAGTTTATGCTATTATTAGTGTGTGGGAAAAATAAGAAAGAAACACTAGAGAGAAAGAGAGAGGGTGTGTATTAAGAGCTTTTGTTTATTTTGTAAGCTTTTTGTTGTTGAAATAAAATTGTGTTTTATCCCTTCTGAGTGTTTCAAAGCCACCACTGATGGTTTCTCCCACCAACAAATGGTATCAGAGCCCCGTACGTCAGAAAACAGAGACATTGTTGGGATACATCTGATTTTTCAAAGTTGTCAAAAACACGTTTTGATCATTCCACAGTGTAAGGTTCATCCATACAAACTCACTGGTGCAACAATCAAATTCATCGGAGCAAGAGGTGGGCCACACGCATCGTCTGAAAGTTCAGCACTGTAGCCTACGCGCAGATGACGCGCCTAGAGGAAGAAGACGACTAGAGTCCACGCGTGCCATATTTGAGCTGTTCTGAGCCGCCTAAGCTGCCGCCAAGTAGAGCTAGAAGAATATTCCCCAGAATATTCATAGTTCAATCCCAGTGAACCGCCCGACATCCAAAATCAGTTTCCTGACTGGTTCAGCCCATTTTTGACCTATTTTCAACCAAGTCAGACCGGTTCCCTACTGTTTTGAGCATTCTGGATCCATCTACAGTGTCCGTTTTGCCAAATTCAACTCCCAGAAGGTGATATAGTCATTCAAAGAGCAAAATGACTACAGAAAATGCACAAACACTCATTCTGAAGCTAACCAAAGACAACTATGATAGTTGGTGTATCAGATTGAAGGTATTTCTTGGTTCACAAGAGTGTACAGAGATTGTGCAATATGGTTTTGATGAACCAGAGTCCAAGGAAGCATAAGATGCTCTACAAGAGGTAGAGAAGCAAGTCCTCAAAGCCAATAGAAATAAAGACAACAAAGCAAAGACCATCATCTATCAAGGTCTTGATGAAGCAATATTTGAGATCATTGCTTTTGCAGAAACATCAAAAGAGATATGGGAGGTGCCGACATAATCAAGAAGATTCATCTCCAATCTTTGCAAGTCAATCAGATGAGAAGAAATGGAGAAGCCCTTACAGATGCTCGGATTACTGAGAAAATTTTGAGATCCCTAGATCCAAAATTTGATTTTGTTGTTGTCGCTATTGAAGAGTCCAAAGAAGTGGACAAGTTGATAATGAATGAGCTTATGAGTTCTTTGCAAGCTCATGAGCAAAAGATTGTGAAAAGAAATGGAGATAAGGCAATTGAGCATGTCTTACAAGCAAAGTTATCTCTCAAAGACAGGTATGAGCAAGGGGAGACTTCAACAAGCGGCTATACCACTCGGGGAAGAAGTCAACAAAGACGAGGAGGATTTTAGTGATTTCAAGGCAAAGGATCTTAGAATATAGGATTTAGAGGAAAAGGTGGTAGAAACACCACCAGAGGAGGTCGAGGACAACAAGCATCACTCCTAGAAGAAGAGGAGGCGGTTACAATAACCATGACAAGAGGAATATCCAATGTTATAATTGCAATCAATTTGGGCGCTATAGCACTGAATGTCGAAGGAAAGCTCTATTAGAGGTACATGAACAAGCCAACTATGCAGAGGAGGATGCCATCATCAGAGGATCAGCTGCATTATTTATCCAACAAGGACTTGGTGAGAATTAAGAGAATATTTGGTATCTAGATTCTGAAGCCAGCAATCACATGTGTGGCCAACGGGATCTATTTGGTGATCTAGATGAGACCATACAAGGACTAGTCACCTTTGGAGATACCTCAAAAGTTTCATTTAAAGGTAAAGGCAACATCCCAATCAAGTTAAAGAATGGCGATCACAGCTACATCACAGATGTTTACCATGTTCCAGCCGTAAAGCACAACTTGCTGAGTGTAGGTCAACTTATGGAGAAAGGTTATCCTCTTTTCACGAAAAATTATCATCTGACAATTACAGACTACAATGGGAGATTAATTGCCTATGTGAAGATGTCCAAAAATAGGATGTTTCCTTTAAACATCCAATATGATGCAGCAAAGTGTTTGAGTGTCATCACTAACAATGAAGAGTGGCTTTGGCACCTAAGGCTTGGACATCTGAATTTCACAAGTCTGAAGATGCTAGCAAGCAAGAAGATGGTCAAAGGTATGCCCCACATTGATCATCTAGATGGAGTCTGTAAGAGTTACGTCCTCAGCAAACATCACAGATCCAGTTTTGCCAAAGAAGTCAACTGGAAAGCAAATAAGCCACTAGAGTTAGTGCACATAAATGTGTGTGGTCCCATAAAGCCTATGTCAAATGGATAAAATAGACACTTCTTTACTTTCATTGATGATTTTAGCAGAAAGATATGGATATACTTTCTGAAGAGGAAGTCAGAAGTGTTGAATTGTTTTAAAGATTTTAAAGCAATTATTAAGAAGCAAAATGGCTATAAGATCAAAACTGTGAGATCTGATCAAGGTGGAGAATACACTTCAAATGATTTTGAAGCCTTTTGTACACAACAAGGCATCAGACAGCAGACAACACCAGCTTATACACCACAGCTGAATGGTGTAGCTGAGAGAAAGAATCGAATGATTCTTGACATGGCAAGAAGTCTACTCAAAGCAAAGAAACTGCCCAAACAATATTGGGCTGAAGCTGTATCATGTGCAGTGTATTTACTAAATCGCTGCCCAACCAGAAGTTTGCAAGTTGTCACTCCAGAAGAAGCATGGAGTGGTCACAAACCAAGTGTTACTCATGTTCGAGTCTTTAGTTGTGTGGCGTTTGCAAAGATCCCAGATGCAAGAAGGACCAAACTCGATGATAAAAGCGAGAAATGCATCTTTGTCGGATATGGTGATAGAAGGATGGGATACAAGCTGTATAATCCCATTACAAAGAAGGTAATTATAAGTAGAGATGTTATTTTTGAATAAGATAAAACTTGGCAATGGAATGATGATCAAGAAGCAGTCAAATGGATCAGCATTGATTTTATCCTTGAAGATGAAGTGAAAGTACCGACAGTACTTACAGAAGGTCCAATATTACCACCAAATGAGCCACAAGGTCCGGTACACAGATCCCCTGTATTCAATAGGAGAAACATACCAGAATCATCATCAACACCACCATCAACATCCTCATTAGAAGAACCAAGAAGGATGAGAAATCTAGAAGAGTTATACGATGCCACTCATGTCATGGAAGATACAACTCTATTTTCTTTCTTTGTAGATAATGACCCACTTAGCTTCAATGAAGCTGTCCACATAAGAGAAGTGGATAGAAGCAATGGATGAAGAAATATATGTCATTGAGAAGAATGATACCTGAAAGCTGACTAATCTACTAGAAAAGAAGAAAGCAATAGGTGTCAAATGGGTTTATAAGACAAAGAAGAATGCAAAAGGAGAAGTACAAAGATACAAAGCAAGATTAGTGGCAAAAGGCTACAAACAGAGAGAAGGCATTGACTATGGAGAAGTATTTGCTCTAGTAGCCTGGCTAGAGACAATCAGACTGATGATCTCACTAGCTGCACAACATAGATGGAAGGTCTATCAACTCGATGTGAAGTCATCATTTTTGAATGGCTTCCTAGAAGAAGAAATCTATGTTGAACAATCACTTGGATACATTGAAGCTGAAAATGAAGGCAAACTATACAAGTTGAAGAAAGCTCTCTATGGTTTGAAGCAAGCTCAACATGCTTGGAATACCAGAATTGACAGGTATTTTCAAGACAATGGATTTAAAAAATGTCCATATGAACACGTAATATATGTAAAGAAAGAAGTAGATGGCAGTATATTATTTGCGTGCCTATATGTTGATGACTTGATATTCACCAGCAACAATCCTACCATGTTTGAAGACTTCAAGAAATATATGGTACAAGAGTTTGAGATGACAGACATTAGTCTGATGGCACATTTTCTTGGCTTAGAAATGATACAAAAAGAAGAAGAGATTTTTGTATCCCAAAGCAGTTATGCCAAAGATATTCTTGAAAGGTTCAAGATGGAAAGCTGCAATCCGGTATTAACTCTAGTTGAAAATGGAGTGGAATTGAGGAAGAGTCAAGTTGGAAATGTTGATCCAACTTACTTCAAAAGCTTAGTAGGAAGCTTAAGGTACTTGACATGTACCAGACCGGATATACTCTACGGAGTTGGACTTATCAACAGATATATGGAGACATGAGACCAGTCTCACTTGAATGCAGCCAAGAGAATTCTTCGCTACATCAAAGGAATAATAAATAAAGGTATGTTTTATACTTTAAGTAAAACCTTCAATCTTGTTGGCTACTCGGATAGTGATTGGGGTAGAGATCTGGATGAAAGGAAAAGCAAAACAAGATTTTTCTTTTTTACGGGAGATACATCTTTCATATGGTCATCCAAGAAGCAATTGATAATAACATTATCAAGCTATAAAGCTGAGTATGTTGCTACCAACTCAGCTGTATGCCATTTAATATGGTTAAGGAATATGCTGAAGCATTTGGGATTTCCTTAAGAAAATCCTACAGAGATTTATATTGATAATCGATCAGCGATTGCGTTAGCAAAGAACCCACTGTATCATGAAATAAGTAAACACATTGATACACGTCATCACTTTATCCGAGAGCATGTGAAGAACAAAGAAGTTGAATTGATATCCTGCAAAACAAATAATCAAGTTGCAGATATCTTTACAAATCCATTGAAGGGAGAAATATTTATCAGATTGAAGTTCGAGCTTGGCATGACATCCCTCGATTGAGTTTAAAGGGGGGATTTGTTGCATTAAACTCAATCAAAAAGGTTAAAGATGGCAACCACCACTAGCATCCACCGCTTGTAACTTCTCAAACCGCCAGCCATTAGTCGCCAACCACCAGCTGTCAACCGCCTTCACAAACCACCAGCAGCCTTTACAAGCCTCCAACTAAGATTTTTCCCTTACTTTTAATTTGTGTATAAATAGGCAACTAAGTTTATGCTATTATCAGTGTGTGGGAAAGATAAGAAAGAAACACTAGAGAGAAAGAGAGAGGGTGTGTATTAAGAGCTTTTGTTTATTTTGTAAGCTTCTTGTTATTGAAATAAAACCATGTGTTTTATCCCCTCTGAGTGTTTCAAAGCCACCACCAGTGGTTTCTCCCACCAACACTCCATACAAGGATTGCCAATAGTTGGATGGAACAGAAACTGTCTAGCAACTCTTCTCGAATCTACAAGAGATATTATTGGCTTTGACCATTTAGGCCTTAGATGTTAAGCCCTTTGTATCTTTACGCTTATTGCTTGGTACAAGAAGTGATGAAGATATAAGAAAGACAATCATTTGCACATTGACGGGGAAGATCATACCATTGGTATTGACGAAATTGATAGTCTTCACTATCCCATGGCTGACTCAATTTGCTACTCCATGGACACCTTTCATAGTAACTTAGTTTTGGAAGATAGGTACACAACCTGTGGCTCTCAATCTAGTTCTAATGGAACTATAGCAAATATTCCAGTTGAAACTACTCATGACGTGGGGCTTGATATGGGGGAGAAAATGAAATTTATTTCAAATTGTGATGAGGCGCCAACTACTAAACCACATCTAGCTGGCGATCCAGCTCATAGGGAGGCTATCTATTATGCTCTAACTAGGCTCTAAGACCACAACTCTCTTGTCATCATAAATAAACTACAACAACTAGGAGGGCAAGTCCACTTCCCAACAACATCTACAGATCTTCTCCCTAAAATTTCAGGATATACTCAAAACTTAAATCATCACA
The DNA here is from genome assembly GCA_015852605.2 of Populus deltoides. NCBI lineage: Eukaryota > Viridiplantae > Streptophyta > Magnoliopsida > Malpighiales > Salicaceae > Populus > Populus deltoides. Next base: position 5,551,417 of record CM027588.2, on the reverse strand, counting down.
TCAGCACTACTAGCAACAATGTTGCAGATGTAAGCAAGGTGCAAGACTCTAAGTTTAAGCTCATCATTTGAGGGACCTAGGTCAAGTTGCTACGGGCCACTGCCTTATGTTAGAAGCCCAGCTTAGTTTGGGTACTTATTGCTCTGACTCCTTAAAAAATATCTCCTGTTTTTCTTGCTCTAATTATGACTTGGCCATAAGCCAATTCAATATATATGGCCCTAAACGGATGAAGCAAGCCAACCCTTAAAGTTGGGCTCTACTGTGTATACCAACTCTAGAGATCTTACTCAATAGGACAACGATCAAGTGAAATTTTGCTCAAGACGAAGAAAGATGAAACTTTTAACAATTCATGGGACTTTACATTGATGCGAATGACACGAAAAAATCTATAGATGACTTAGATGTTCACATGGGAAATAGATGTCATTTTCAAAATGTTGGGGACTCTTATAAACATATTTGTATAGTAGTATCCATACAATCAAGAGATGAAGAAGCTACTGTGAGTTTAGAAGATCGAGAATTTCAGGGTAGGGTCCAGATTAGGGAAGCTTCGCTTATTGGGGACAATTCCAACCAAGGGCGGAGATATGTTGAAGACTTGGGTGGACTATAGCCTAGTCAAGATTTTATTAAAAAAAATTACACTAATATTAAATTATTCCAAGTTATATTTAATTAAATTAAGTAAAAAAAAACATGTTTTGTCCATAAAATTAACTACTTTTTTTAATTAAAATCTCTATCTTTTTTAGTTAAGAGAGCCAAAGTTGAAAATGATATCCCTTCTCATACTAGATGACTTTTTGTTTCTCTACATATTCACCTTATATAATTTAACAAAAACAACAAACTTGTCCTTTTTTTTTCATTTATTGTATGATACTATCTATCACAGAAATTCAACTCAATCTTATCTTAACTACTAAAGCATTGCTTCAAACTTTAAAAGATGCTGAATTTGATATTCTCCTTGCATATGTGCAATTTATTTACACACAATAAGATTGACGCACCTTGTATAAATGGTTCATATAAAAGGCTATAGGTCGTTCATATCAGCAATAAGGATTGATGACAGTTTACTAACACTATCATTATAATATATTTAACTTAGCAATAGATTTTCAATTTGAAGAGTTGAATTCTAGATTCAATGATAGGACAATGAAACTTATTGTACTTAGCTTTGCTTTAGAACCTAAGGACAACTTTAAATCATTTAAAATTGATGCTATCTGCAAGCTTGTTGATAATTTTTATTCTGAAGATTTCAATAAATAAAAGATGCATTATTTAAGATCTTAGCTAGAGCATTATCATATTGATATGATTTATCATGAAAGCTTTCAGAACATGTCTATCATTTTCAAATTATATCAATGATTAATCGAAACAAATAAGTCACAACACAATTATTTGATTAACAGACCGAATCGTCCTATTTTGACTTTGCATGTTTTCACTGTCACCAAGAGTGAGAATCTTTAGCTATGAAGAATGTTAAAAATGTGCTTTATAATAAAATAAAAGAGGAGTTCTTAGCATATTTTATGATGATTTACATTGAACGAGAGCTTACTGAAGATATCAATTCAGATTCGATTATAGATGAATTTTTTTCACTAAACATCGAAGGGTGTAATTTAATAATGAATTTATTTTTACTTTCACTTTACTTTTATGTACTTTTAAATTTATTTTTTAATATTTTAAATAATATATTTTATTGTTAAGCCTAGGGAAAAAAATTAATGCTTCCGCCCTTGATTCCAACCTTTATGCTTTTGAAAGAGATATTCGGAAACAACTTCGACAAGAGAAGGCTGACTGGAGGGTTGTCCTGTAAGTCCTTTGTTTCCTTTGCTTTGGTTAGGATTTTTTCTATTTCTTTATGAAGGTTCTTTTTTGGAACTTATATGGACTGGGTAGGGTTGGAAAATTACGAGCAGTGGGTAGGCTTACTGATATTCATATTATTGATGTGTGCTTTCTTCTAGAAATAAAAATTAAGACCTGTACAGACTCTTTCATCTTTCGTGTTTGGAATAATAACAATGTTAATTGGGCTTATAACGAGGCTGAAGGAAGTAGAGGGGGTATGATTGCTCTTTGGGATGATACAAATTTTCAAGTTTCATTTGTTGAATATGGTTACGGGTGGATTGGTCTGTACGATCAGCATATGCAAAGTGGTTTTATATGTGCTATTGTAGGTGTTTATGCCCCTTGTTCTATGTCAGAAAATATGGGATCTTCGGAAACTTGTGTATCCTCAAATATGCCTTTCCTATTCCATGGTTAATGGTAAGAGATTTTAATAAGACTTTAAATCAGATTAATAGAAGTAGTGACTATCTTCACATCAGGAGCTCTTCAGCTTTTAGGAGTTTTCTAGATTATTATCACCTTATTGAGTATCAATTGGCAGGAGTTTACTACACTTAGTTCAAGAATTGCTTGATGAGAAAACTAGACCGTGCTTTCTCATATTACTCCTTTCTTTTTCAGTTCTCCAATGTAATACTCCATCGATTACCTAGAGAAATGTTAGATCATTGCCCCTTACTAGTGTCTAATTACCTCCCAAAGAGTGGTAGTCCTTTTAAATTTTTGGACTGTTGGCTTCAATTTCCTAACTTCAAAAACATCATTTGAGGCCTTTGGTTTGATGGGTGTACTACATTCCGAGGTCACTTCAGATTTATTAAGAAGCTTAACTTTGTAGCAGCTCAACTTCAGCGATGGAAGAAAGATGATTTTGGTGATCAAGAGCATAAACTTCATATGATGATTTCCTAAATTGATGATCTAGAGAGAAAACAAGAGGTTGATACTCTATGTCCCTCATATCACCTCAAGCTTGAATCTCTTATAAGGGACAAATGGACCTACAATAATAGAGTTGAATATAAGTGGAGGCAGAGATCTATACGGCTATGGTGCAAGCTAGGGGACCGTATTGCTAGGTTTTTTCATTTGATAACTAACTTTAGAAGAGCTAAATCTCAAATTATGATGATCAATCATAAAAGGGGTTGAACTTTGATCTTTACCAAAAATCAAATCCGCTGCAGTTGATTATTTTTATAATATGTATAAAGCTCCAATTGGGAAGAAAACAAAGATGGGTTTAGGTTTTAAAAGTTTAAATTCAAAGTTGTCTCTTCAGCTAGAGAGAGATGTTACCTTGGATGAAATTAAAAGATGTGTGTGGGATTGTGATGGTTCTAAGAGTCCTAGGGAGACAGTTTCAATTTTAAATTTTATAAGCTCACTTGGGATTTTATTGCAGAAGACTTATTGGACCTGATCACTAAATTTTTTAGAATAGGATCCATACCGAAAGGGGTTAACCTCTCCTATATCACATTGGTGTCGAAAAGAAGGTTACTTTAGAATTCAAAGAGTACCGCCCCATTAGTTTGATCTATGGTATTTACAAGATTATTGAGAAGATTTTGTCTAGTAGACTAAAATAAGTAATAAGCAGCTTGATTAGTGACAATCAAACTGTTTTTATAGCAGTCAAACAAATTGTTGATGGTTTTATGGTAGCTAATAAAGTGGTTTATGATCTAAAAAGTAGTCGAAGATCGGGTCTCATATTCAAGGTTGATTTTCAAAAAGTTTTTGATTCAGTTCTATGGGATTACATTGATGAGGTGATGACTTACATGGGTTTTGGTGCTAAATGGAGAGGGTTGATTTCCTCCTGCTTATCTACTAGTCAGGTTTCAGTCTTCGTCAATGGCTTTCCTTCCCTATAGTTTAAAGTGGGGTGTTGTATTAGACAAGGTGATCCCTTATTGCCTTTTCTTTTTAATATTGTTGTTGTAGGTCTATTTGTTCTCTTTCAATGTGCAGTAACTTTGAACATCATTCGGGGAATTGATTTTGGCTCTAACAACTTCTTAAGTCACCTACAATATGTAGATGACACTCTTGTCTTTATGCTAGCTAGTTTGCATGCCCTCTTGTCAATTAAAATAGTCTTAAGGTGGTTTGCCCTATGCTTAGGCTTGCACATTAATTTTTTAAGAGCTCTCTTATAGGAATCAATGTCACAACTCTTGCTTGGATGAGTTTGCAAAATCAATTTACTACAGGCATGATTCACTTCCTTGCATGATTCACTTCCTTGTAATTACCTGGGGATGCCTTTGGGGTCTAATCTTAGAAGGATTTCAACATGGAAACCCGTCATTGATAAGTTTTGAAAGAAACTCACTTCGTGAAAAGGGAGAATGTTAAGTATGGCTGGTCGCATTTGCCTTATCAAAAGTGTGTTGAACTCCCTTGCTTTGTACTTCATGTCCATCTTTCTTATGCTAAAAGGTGTGTGTCATTTACTTACTTCCATTCAATGTAAATTCTTATGGTCCGGAACTGTCAAAATCAAAATAATTTGCAAAGTTCAATGGAGTGTGATTTTCGAGATAAGGATAGGGGTGAACTTGGGATTGGATCATTGATAGCCAAGAATAAAGCAAGGCTTTTCAAGTGGATTTTGGAGACTCTCTCTTCCTGGTGATAAGCTATGAAAGAAGATGATATTTAACAAATTTAAGACGGTGTTTGAAAATGGTTTTCCTATTTTTAGTAGAAGATTGTCTTGTATCTAGAGGGACGTCACATCCCTAATGACTTTATCAGACTCTGTCTCTTCAGCTTTAGCCAATAACTGCAGATTTATAGTGGGAAATGACTCTCTAACTCGGTTCTGGTCTGATGTTTGGTTTAATAGCTCTCCATTAAAAGTCATTTACCCACGACTCTATATTCTCTCCACTAATTTGAATGCCACAATTGTTGATATGGGAAATTGAGAGCAAGGGGAATGGAAGTGGGAGCTAGCTTGGAGGAGACAATTGTTTCTCTTCAAAACTGAACAGATCATCTACCTTCTCTCATCTCTAGAAAGCTTTGGGCTCAAGGCAACAATCTCAGATAAGAAAGTTTGGTCCTCATCAGTAGATGGAGATTATATAGTTAAAACTTGTTCTTTACTTATTGACAAAATTGTGAATCCAGAGCTTAGAACTTTTAAGGCTTCGATACGGCAAAAAAAGGTTCCTCCTAAGGTTCAATCTTTTCTTTGGCTAGCTGTTCATAATAGATTATGCACTAAGAAATTCTTAAGTTGTTGTAATATAATCCCATTTGATCAAGCCTTTTGTATTTTTTGCGAAAATAAGATTGAGACTTCAAATCATCTTCTCCTTCATTGTAGACTAGTGTGGAAATTATGGATGAAATTCTTGGATTGGTGGGGTATTAATGGTTGTCTTCCCTGCTGTGTGGATGATCTATTACATTAGTGGCCCAACGTAGTGTTTGGAAAATTCTAGCGTAAGGCTTGGTCTATACTTTCTTGTTGTGTTAGCTGGAGTATATGACTTATAAGGAACAAGGTAATCTTCAATGATGGAATTGCGACCTTCAAAGACAGTTTCTCCTTAATTCTTTATTACCTCTCGAATTGGCTCAAGTTTGCAAATAAGTTCTTCATAACTATTGGTACTGATTTAATTATGGGGCCTGAAAGCATTATAGATTGGTCTAACACTAAATTAAGGCTTTAAGCGCGGCGCATCAGCACCTTCAGTTCTGATGTTCTTTTTCGGTTATGTTTCTGTTGGCTTTCTTTTTCTTTCCTTTTGTGTTTGCTTTTCTTCTTGTGATTCTCTTTTCTGTTCTTTTATACTTTTTTTCTGTGTATCTTGTTTTTGGCTATCTTCTGGTTAGCCCTCTCAATATATTGACTTCTTCCAAAAAAAAAGTTTATTAGAATGTTAGATTTCTTATTAGATTAAGGTTTTTTTTAATAGTTTAATTTCTTAATTATCTAGAACTTAAGGCCTATAAATAGACTTTTAATCTTAAGCATTATACACAAGTATTGAGAGATATAGAGAAGAGATATAAAGGTACATCTTTTGAGAAAACTCTTAATAAAATATCATTCCTCTCATTCTTCTTCTTATTCTATAGCTTTGTTCTTATAAATTAGCTACTACATCCTATTCTTCTTTTCCAACAGAACATGTTCATGAAACAAACTTATCAAACTTTTATATATAATCTTAAATAAAGAAGACGCATGATCCAGAAAGACTTACCAACAGATCATAAGAACAGTTGACATGTGTTTTCCATTGTCAAACAAGACGAAGAAGAAGCTGAATATTGTTGATGATAAGAGACGATTTTTCTTGTCTATTGCCTTCTTCTACTTCTTCAAGTAAATTCTTACAGACAATCTGAGCTCATCGTTACCTAAATGATCAGAGATGGTTTGATCAAGAAATATGTGAGCGGGAGAAGACTCTGGGTTATTGGCTTCTGTACTTGTCAATGACAATGGTATCCTGTCATGGCTTATGATTTTTATTTTTATTTTTTCAATTGTCAATGGATGGGCTCCCTAAAGTAATTCATTAATGAATGGTTATTCTTCAAGTAAACAATTGTTTTCTCTCTGAGACAGCAAATTTTTTCTTTATCAATTATACTTAACTATCTATAGCTATATATAATAATCATTCATGGAATAAATTATTAAATTACATGATAAGACAATTTTTTGGTATAATAAGCAAACATGATGATGATATTTTCCAAACTTCTCAGATCAGAAATGGAGCAAGAGAGGTGCGGGAATTAAAGTACCATATTATTATAAAATGGATTGTGCTTTTTTTGGCTTTTCGAAATAATTAATTATTATGGTAAGTGTTTCACTAGGTAAAGTACTTGTATAAAAGACTATATATATATATATATATATATATATATATATATATATATATATATATATATATCAAGTTTTAAAAGAGAATGATATTTTTTTCTAATAGGTATTAAAATAATGGTTATTTTAATAGGTAATTCCAATAAATTCGCTATCATTTAGTTTTATAATTTAATTTTTGTATTTTTAAACATAAAAGCACAACAGCTGCAAAGATAAAACTTAATATAACTTTAGGAATCACTATATATCTATCCTTAGGATTATCGTTTCTAAGAAAAAAGTCGTTGGCAAAAGTCATGCAACCAAACAAGAAGAAGTAATTTTTTATCCTAAAGTTTTAAATTAAACACCAAGAATAGGCCAAAACAATCACTTACCTCAACTTGTTCCTTCTTAGCAGCAACACCAGTTTTTAAAATCAAGTCAGCTCTCCAGCTTGAAGTCTTGTCCATCTTCCATTTAAAATCAACTTCTATGGCAAAGGGTTTTATTTAAGAGTATGACATTGACTCAAAGAGACCTTTTCTTTGAATATCAATCTTCTTACCTCATATTGGAGACTACTAGTTAAAGAAAGTTTGTCATCTTCGTCTACCTTTGTATGGTCTCCACCAAGCTTTTTAAGATTACTTTTAGGTTATCACATAGCTTAAAGTATTCCTCAGTCTACAACGTGACATGATCATACACTGTTTTGTCAATTGGTTTGAAAGTCTTGCATTTTATTGCACTCATCTTCGTATAAAATATATTGTTCGCATTGTTATTTAGTTTAACAATTTGAGGACCACTCATTTTGAGGCTAAACTATATAGTTTTACAATCTGTTTAGTATTATGATAGTAGTTTCTTTTTATTTAAAAATACATCGAAATAAAATATTTTAAAATATATTTTTAACATCAATGTTAAATAATATTTATATACACTTATTTATTAAGGATAGAATAGTATTTTCAGTTTAACCTATATATACTTTCTTTTTATTTAGGTTAATACTAAGCACTCATAATAAACAGATCATTGAGAATTTTATCCTTTTTTTGTGTTTGATCTTAATTATTTTAACATAGTATCAAAGTTGGTTTCATGGAACGAGACTTAATCTTGAACACAAAATTTTTTGGAGTGATATTTTGTCTTCCACTTCTGCAAAATTTGGTATTTCGTCAGTTTCTGCAATTATTTTGGTATTTTGTCTTCCCTTTAGCTTCTGCAATTTGGTATTTACGTTCAGTTTCTGCAAATTTGTTTTGTGTTTTGGAGTAATTGTATAATTTCAAGAAGATATATGTTTAGTTTGTGTAATCTCTGTTCAGTTTCTACAATTTGGTAATTTATTTTCCACTGTTTTTGCATTCTGGTTCTCCATGATAGTTGATTGTGACTATTAAAAGAGATGATTTGCTTCAGTCTGTGAGTGTGATGTTGGATGGGAAGAACTATTCGTATTGGAGCTATGTAATAAAAAATTTTCTTAAGGTTAAGAAGATGTGGGGATATGTTAGTGGAACTTATGTGGTACCTAAGAATATTGAAGATGGAGATACTGCTTCGATAGATGCATTGGAAGCAAACAATGCAAAATTCACTACTTGGATCAATAATTTTGTTGAGCATTCTATAGGTATGCAGTTGTCGAAGTATGAGACAACAAAGGAGATATGGGATCATCTGCAACAATTATTCACACAATCAAATTTTGCAAAATAGTATTATTTAGAGAATGACATACGAGCTCTTCACTAGAAGAATATGAGTATTCATGAGTTCTATTCTGCCATGACAGATCTTTGGGATCAATTGGCTCTTACATAATCGGCAAAATTAAAAGCATGTGGTGCTTATATTGAAAGTAGAGAGCAGTAACGATTGGTATAATTTCTAACAGCACTTCATAGTGATTTCGAAGGACTTAGAGGTTCAATACTGCATTGCTCTCCACTACCTTCTTTTAAGACTTGGTTGTCAGTGAGTTATTGACTGAAGAAATACGTCTTCAGTCGTATTCTGAAAAGGATATTCTTTTTGCTTCGAATCCTTCTATACTAGCAGTACCCTCTAAGCAATTCTCCAATCACTACCATAAGCCTTACACAAGGGTTGACTTCAACGAGTGCAGTTTTTGTAAGCAGAAAGGTCATTAGAAGACTCAATGTCCTAAGTTGAGACAGTAAAATCAAGCTTGAAAGCCCGACAGCCAGTCACAATCTAATGCTAATAGACCACCTTAATGTTATAAACCACCACACCACAATTCGCAGTAGTAGCTTCTTCAAGCTCTATTATCGATCCTAGTACTTTGGTTGAGCAATTTCATAAGTTTCTCTTCTTACAGCCACAAGCAATGTTCGCTTCTTCTTCCATAAGTTAGTTGCCTCATAGTTCCTTAGGTATGTCACATTCTGAATGGGTTTTGGATTCTGGTGCTTCACATCATATGTCTCCAGATTCTTCATCTTTTACCTTTGTTTCCCCTTTACCCTCCATTCTTGTTATGATTGCTAATGGCACTCCCACGCCTTTAGCAAGTGTTGGTTTTGTTGTCACACCTCACTTGTCTCTTCTTGATGTCTATCTTATTCCAAACCTCAAATTGAATCTTGCTTTTATTGGTCAAATATGTGATTTTGGTGATTATTTAGTCATTTTTTCCTCTTTTTTTTTGTTGTGCACAGGATCTATAGTCTCAGAAGCTAATTTGGACAGGCCGTAGGGAGAATGGACTTACATTTTGGATGAGTTAAAAGTGTCAGTTCTCGCTGTTACTTCTACTACTATTGATTTGTCTTCTTTTCATTTGAGTCCTTCATCTTCTAGTTTTTATTTATAGCATTCTCGTCTAGGACATGTTTTGTCTTCTCATTTGAGATTTTTGACATCCACAAGAGCTTTAGAAAATTTGAAAACTTGTGACATTTCTGATTGTAGTGAATGTAAACTAGTAAAATTTTCTGCTTTACCTTTTAATTAAAGTATTTATGTTTCTTCTTCACCGTTTAACTTGATTCATTCTGATATATGGGGACCTTCTCCTGTTACCATAAAAGGAGGGTCTCAATATTATGTCTCTTTTATTGATGATCATACTTGTTATTGTTGGGTTTATTTAATGAAACATCTTTCTGAATTCTTTGAGATATATGCAGCTTTTCGAGTTCTTATCAAACCTCAACATTCTACTGTGATCAAATATTTTAGGTGTGATTTGGGTGGGGAATACACTTCTAATAAATTTTATCAATTACTTACCTTAGATGGAACCATCCACCAAACTTCATTTATGAATACTCTTGAGCAAAATGATGTTGCTAAAAGAAAATATAGGCACATTGTCGAAACTACTCGTTTTCTCTTATTGTCTGCTTTTGTTCCTAGTGAGTTTTGGGGAGAAGATGTTCTTGCTGCTGTAAGTTTAATTAATACAATTCCATCTTCTCACAGTTCAAGTCTATCTCCTTTGAAAAGTTATATGGGTACGTCCTTGATTATTCTTCATTTAGAGTTTTTGGTTGTACTTGTTTCATTCTTTGTCCTCATATAGAACACAGTAAGATATCCTCTTGATCCGCTATTTGTGTCTTTCTCAATTATGGTGAAGGTAAAAAGGGGGTATCGTTGTTTTAATTCAATAATTCAAAAACTTTATATGTTTCATCATGTTGTCGTTCTTGAGCATATACCTTTCTTTTCTATTCCATCCACTACTCATAGTCTGACTAAACCTGAAGATTCTGATAATAATAACTCTGCAAGTACTGATACTTTACTCTCTGACACACCTGAAGCTTCATTCTCATTTACAGCCCCTCAAGCTTCATCTGAGATTGTAAATCCACCTCTACGTCAGTCCATCCGCATTCATAAGTCCACAAAACTACCAGATTTTACTTATTCTTGTTATTCTTCATCATTTAGTTCATTTTTAGCTTATATTCATTGTTTATTGGAGCCCTCTTCCTATAAAGAGGCAATTCTTGATCCGCTTTGGCAGCAAACTATGGATGAGGAACTTTCTACTTTGCAAAGGATAGATAATTGGGATCTGGTTCCTCTACCTTCTAGTAAGAGTGTTGTTGGTTGTCGTTGGGTGTGTAAAATAAAGACTAATTCTGATGGGTCTATTAAGCGATACAAAGCTAAACTAGTTGCAAAAGGATACTCTCAACAATATAGTATGGATTATGATGAAACATTTGCCCTTGTTGCAAAAATCATTACTATTCGTACTCTTATTGTTGTAGCTTCGATTTTTTAGTGGCATATTTCTCAGCTTGATGTTAAAAATGCCTTCTTGAATGGAGATCTTCAAGAAGAAGTTTATATGGCACCCCCTCCTAGTATTTCACATAACTCTGGATATGTTTGTAAGCTTAAGAAAGCATTATATGGTCTCAAACAAACACCCCGTGCTTGGTTTGAGAAATTCTCTATTGTGATCTTGTCTCTTGGCTTTGTTTCTAGTAGTTATGATTCTACTTTTTTTATTAAGTACGCTAATGTAAGCCATATCATTATGTCTTTATATGTTGATGACATGATTATTACTGGTGATGACATTGATGGTATTTTAGTTTTGAAGACAGAGTTGGCTAGACGATTTAAAATGAAAGATTTGGATTATCTTCGATATTTCCTAGGTATTGAGGTAGCATACTCACTTAGAGGTTACTTTCTTTCTCATTCAAAATATGTTGTAGATATTCTTAAGCAAGCTAGACTTACTAATAACAAGACTTTAGATACTCCTATTGAGGTTAACGCAAGGTACTCTTCTTCTAATGGTTTACCTCTAATAGATCCTACTTTATACCGTATTATTATTGGGAGCTTGGTATATCTCATCAGTACTCGTCCAGATATTGCATATGTTGTTCATGTTGTTAGTCAATTTGTTGCTTCTACTATTTTTCATTGGGCAACTGTTCTTCATATTTTGCAATATCTTTGGGGTATAATTTTTTAGAGTCTTTTACTTTCATTCACCTCTTCCTTAGAGCTACGTGCATACTTCAATGCTGATCATGGTAGTGATCCCACAGATCGCAAGTCTGTTACCGGGTTCTGTAACTTTATAAGTGATTCTCTTATTTCTTGGAAGAGCAAGAAATAATCTATTGTTTCTCAATCATCCACCAAAGCAGAATATCATGCCATGACATCTACTACCAAAGAGATTGTTTAGTTATGTTGGTTACTTGTTAATATGGGAGTTTTCTTTTCTCATCACACTCCTATGTATTGTAATAACCAGAGTTCTGTTCAGATTGTTCACAACTTGGTTTTTCATAAGCGAACTAAGCACATTGAGATTGATTGTCATCTTACTCGTCATCATCTCAAGCATGGCACTATTGCTTTGCCTTCTGTTCCTTCTTCCTTGCATATTGTAGATTTCTTTACCAAAGCGCGTTCCATCTCTTGTTTTTGTTTTCTAGTTGGCAAACTCTCGATGCTTGTAGCTGTCGCATCGTGAGTTTGAAGGGAGATGTTAGATAATATTTATGTTAACTTATTTATTAAGAGTAGAATAATATTTTCAATTTAACCTATATATACGTTCTTTATATTTAGGTTAATACTAAGCACTCATAATAAACAGATCATTAAGAATTCTAGCCTCCTTTTTGTATTTGATCTTAATTATTGTAACAATCAACATATCAAAATGATTTGAAAATACTAAAAAATTAATTTGAAGCAAAAAAAATCAATTTTTTTAAAATACAAAAACAAATAGGCTTTCAGCTACATCAAAGATACTTTATTACATAAGCTACTTTGTTTTAGCACAATCATCTCTTGAGTTGGTCACTTATTCTAATGCAAGTTGGGTTAATGATCCCACTAATCATCACTCAACTAATGGATATTGTTTCTTCCTCGAGGGTTCAATCATTTCATAGAAAAAAGAAAAATATATTTACATCTCGCCCTGCTATAGAAGTAGAACATCATGCTTTTACAGATATATGCTTTGAGTAATTGTGGTTGTGATGGCTTTGTTAAGATAATCAAATTGTTGTTTTATCAAAGAACTAAGTACCAGGATTTATGGTCAATGCTCAAAATTAAGGATACACGTGTTTCAAAAAATTGACTACACCCATAAAACAACTAATTTTACTCACAAGAAACAAAATAAAAAATTAGACCAATAAAAGAGAATACTCTCTCAACTCAACTTACAAACTATTTACAAAAGACATGATATTTTATCATATTGCAACAGAATGATTGGTTGTATAATAGAGAGATTTATTTATTCGCAATTGATGTACTATTTCTAATATATTGCAAATGGATAAATTACACTTGCATATATGTGCTTGTAAAATTTTATAAGTCTACAAACCCGCACGTGTTTATTTCTTTGTCTTTCCAGCAATTCCCAACTAAACTCGCACGACAACACCTATCCCTTAAGTGAAGACAACAAATAATTTATTATGATCTTAAAAACCCCTATCCCTTGATGGTTATTTCATCTATTTGCTCTTATACGTGAATGATATGTTGATTGCATCGAAGAGCAAGGTTGGGATTGATAGACTGAAAGCTCAACTGAAAATTGAGTTTGAAATGAAGGACCTTGGAGAAGCTAAGAAGATTCTTGGCATTGAGATTCAGAGGGATAAAAGAAAAGGCATAATCTATTTGACACAGACCCAATACTTGAAAACAATTCTACAGGGATTTGGGGTAGATGGTAAGACCAAGCCTGTAAGCATACCATTAGCTCCTCATTTTAAACTAAGTGCTTCAATGTCTCCACACATAGAGGAAAAGTACAAGCATATGGCTCAAATTCTATATGCAAAAGTAGTTGGTGCATTAATGTATGCAATAGTTTGTACGAGATTAGATATTTCACATGCTGTCGTATGGTGAGCAGGTATATGCATGATCTGGGAAAGGGTCACTAGCAGGCAATGAAGTGGATTCTACAGTACATTCATGGCACAATTGATATTGGTTTAAAGTTTGAGAGGGACGATTGACTCGGATAAAATTTAGTTAGTTATATGGACTCAAAATATATTGGTGACTTAAACAAGCGTCGTTCCACAATGGCAGTAACGGAAGCTTTCAAGAAAGCAATTTAGTTACATCGGTTGATTGAAAACTTGGGAGTTGTTCAAGAGCACGTGGATGTCCATTGTGATAGTTAAAGTGCAATTTGTCTAGCAAAGAACTAGGTTTATCATTCTCACACCAAGCACATTGATGTTTGGTTTTATTTTGTTCAAGAAATTATGGATGAAGGGGATATTCTGCTATAGAAGATTGGTACTGCAGATAATTTAGCTGACAAAATGTGTCTCAAGGATCAAGTTCCAACATTGTTTGGACTTGGTCAACATCTCTTGGTGTTGAGCACCTTTAGGGTGCAATGCTATATGGCGCATTAGAGGCAGCATTGATTGATCACGAGAATTGGATGGAAAAATCTCGCCAAGGTGGAGATTTGTAGCAAATTTATGTCAATATTTTTCAACCACCATCACATATGATAGATACACTAAAGTTAGCCCCAATATTGATTATGATAGTTAGCAGTTGTTTGGTATTTGTTGGTTAATGTCAAGGCTCTCATTTCTTCTATAAATGGAAAGACAGAGCAAGAGAAGATAGGAAGACAATGCAACAGTGAGAGTAAGAAAGAGCAGATTTGAGATAAACACCGATAAAAAAGTGAAACACTGGGTTTTTGGGATTATACTAGGGTTAAGTGGAGTGTTTGTATTATTCCTCTAATTATATATAATCTGCTGCCTCTATGGACATACTCGATTTGAGGAACCACATAAATTTGTTTGTTTGTATTTTATTTGTGTTTGTTTTTAGTCTAATATGCACAACAGTCATTGCCATTGGAGCCTTACTAGATCAAATTACTTACCTCAACTTGTTCCTTCTTAGCAACATCAGATCAATCCTTAGCAGCAGCACCAGTATTTAGCCATAATGGTTTTTGGCTTGTGATCATCTGCTTTAACTATATTTTTTTCAATATAAATTTTTAAAAAAATATTATAAGAAATAACTAATACCATAATACCAAATAATTTCTTAATCATCTAAAAGTTTGAAGATTAAAAACATAATTATACTATTATAATCCAGAATGTTTTACACCATTTAGCTCTCTAGAAATATTGACCGCATTTGTCAAGTCAGCTATCCAGCTTGAAGCGCTGTCCATCTTCCATTAAAATTTCTTTCAAGTTCAGCAAAAGCATTTCCAGAGCTCCCTCTGTTCATCTACATCAGATGGGTCTACAAGATAATAAAAAAAACTGGTAAAACAATCTGCCCACATGTTCTCTTGCATTCTAGTATCTTCACCAGTTCATCCACACACCACGGAGAAGATGCATAGTTTTTTGAGAAATATCACTACTGAAATTCTTGACTCTTCAATTGTTCTCAACAGTGTAGATTCAATTTCTTCACCCCTTTCAAGATCATTATCTATGAAAGTCTTCATTTGTTTACGACGTAATGCATTATAGAGATGACTGGTAAAATTGTCAAGGACATCCTTGCCTCTAAAACTGAGGAATACTTCATACTTTTTAGAGGTGATTATTTTCGGTTTGATTTGGTTTTTATCAGAAAAAATAATCAAATTAGTTTTTTTAGAAAAAAACCAAAATCAGTTCAAACCGACCAGTTTCGGTTCGGTTATTTTAGAACAAAAATTGGTTTTTTCGGTTTGGCTTGTTTTTTTGTTTGACTCGGTTTTTTCGATTTGGCTCTGTTTTTTCTGGTTTGGCTCGGTTTTTTTGTTTGGGTTCGGTTCGGTTTTTTTGGTTTCAGGCTTATAAAACTAAAACCGAACCGAACCAATTGATTTTTTTAAAATTCTAATCACTTTAATCAGTTTTTTTCATGATTCGGTTTTTTCAAAAATAAATTTAGTTTTTTAAGTTTAATCAGTTTTTCGGTTTTTTTCTCTCCCCCAGTACTTCCATTGTTGAGCAGTTGTAGAAGAAGATGCCATATCCGACGTTCACGAGCTTGTGCAGAAAATCACTTGTAATTTGAATACCATCTTAAATTTGAATACCATAGAGTGGAAAGAAGAAAAGATTTTGGACTTAAAGAGTGGATACTGGAAAGAGGGGCTCGGCAGCAACTTTCTTGTTTGAAGTTTTAGTCAGCCAAGTAACCATACAAGTTTCAAGTTAAAAAAAAAAAAAAAAACCTTCCACTTAAAATTATATTATAAAATAATATCTTAAATAGCGTAATTTTTTAGCTCGAGATAGATGTATTCCAGTGCTGCTACGCAAAAACAGCCCACCAGAAGAATGGCAGGTTTTACTTTAAAGGTAGCTCAGAGAAGGAGGCAGAGGGAGCTATTGTATTTTGTGAGATACGGCCAGCAGCAATATCTAACAAAACAACGAATCTACCATCACAAAATAATATTAAGAATATTGTTTTATTTTTTTTATTTTATTTTTTTTAGATTCGAGGAAACCTCACCCTCAAAAAGCGTATTTTTTGAGCCCAGGTGAGGGAGTAAAACCCAGCTGTCTTAGGCTCTTACAAGAGATACATGCCCTGACTCCAACTATTAACTATGCTTATATAAAAATGGAAAAAAAAAATTAAGCTCATTTTTAGGAGTTATAATAAATATATGTGGCTTTTGTATTTTCTAACGATTAATTATTGATTCACGAGAATAGTACAAAATAATAAACAAATGATTAAATAATACACATGAAAATATATGCTACGAAAACTAAGTATATATCAAAGCAAGCTAGCATCTACCATCACAAAATCAATTACCTAACCTTGGCTCGACTCTCTTATCATATTTCTGCTTACAAATTTGACAATGGATAGATATCATGCAAAAGTTTTTCTAGCATCAAACAAACATTTTGCATAAATATATATATATATATATATATATATATATATATATAAATGATTTTGATTTATGGGATTTAAAATTTAGAGTTTTTTGTTTTTTTTTCTGGTTACAAACTCCTTTTATTTATTTATTTCATAAGCATAGCCCATGTTATGGCATTGCACATTTGCTTTCATATAATGGAGAACTATAATTCTTTTTCTAATTTAATAAAAAAATTATCTGAGTATTATAAGGTTGAACTATACTATATTTCTCTGATAACATACAAATTGTCCCATTTATATTCACCAAACACATCTATCACTGAGGTAAAGTGGTGTAGCTTAGCTATGTTGGGGCTAAAAGGTAAGACAATTCCTATTTAATTATTGGTCAAATAGTTTACTGGCGAAGGAGACATATCTTAAGAAAAAATTTAAATAATATGTATAAAATTTAATTTTTTTAATATATTTAATTATTTTCAGATTATTCAAAAAAATATTATCATTTGTTAACATATATATCCACTCAAAAATACTTTCCAAAATCTGAAAACAAATGTCAAATGTCATTGGTCTCTCTCTTAACTAAAACGACTTTCACGCTATTAATATCTCAGCAAATTGTTTAATTTAATATAATCTAGAGCCAAATTTAATATATAATATAATTATAAAATTATATTATGAATTGATTTTCTTAATTTAAAGCATCAAATATTAACTCAAGATAATAAAAAATAACGATGAATTGTCGTATATCCAAGTTTCTTTCAAATCTCAAAAGCAACCAAGAATATTTTTTTTAACCAGCTAATCACTATTAAAAACTCACATGTGTGCTTGTCAAGATGAGAATATCAAATACCCATAAAAATAATGCAAACCTGAATAAAAAAAGAGAGATGTAACCATTGAAAGATGAGCTAAAAAAACTTCTAATTAGATGGCTTGTCCCAACTTTTCTGTTTCCTTTTCAAAAGAATGTTTTGTATTTTAAAAATTTGAAAAAAAGTTAATTTTTTTATTTTTTTTCAAATTATTTTTTTTATTTTCAGATTGTTTTGACATGCTAATATCAAAAATAAAATTTTAAAACAATATTATTTTAATATGTTTTTAAATAAAAAGTATTTTAAAGCGTAATCTTTATCACTCTTACAAACATATCCTAGACGGTTTGAAAAGAAAATTTTAATTAATAAAAGATAAATTTAGAAATTTAACTTCTCATTTTTCCTTCCTCTTCTTTCTTTACTATATCTAATTTTAGCATCCAGACAAAGAAAACAAACTTAATTTATTTCAATTGCTTTCGATTTAAAGCAAATACACTATCTGAACCAAGATCATGCTTTTACAGATATATGCTCTGAGTAATTATGTCTGTGATGGCTTCGTTAGGATATGAGAGTTCATTTCTCAAATGCCACATTGTATCATTCTGATAATATTCGAAGTTTTTTTTTTAATTTCTCATAACAATTAATGTGTTTTATGAAAGAACTAAATGTTGGGACCTATGATCAATGCTCAGAATTAAGAATACACAGTTTAAGTGTTTTATGAAATATATGAATTTTATTTGTTATGGTGAGTAATTTAGGTTATTTATTTTTAATTGATATAAATTTTTAATTAAACGTGCTATTTGTAAATTAAATTTATGTTAGCTGTGTAATTTATTTGTGGTTAAAATGGTAATCATGTTGTTGTGAAATTAATTAATTAATTAATAAATAATTTGTTGGTAGAAAACATGTTAATTTTAAGATTATTATTTGTAATTGTTTTTTGGTTTTATTTAAAATTAGTTTTGTTTTTTTTTTTTATTTTAAATGTAATTTGATAACTGAACTGCAATAAAATTCAATATAAAGTTACCACAAGTTGCTTGATAAATGGTTGCTGCAAAACAAATGGCAACCGCTCGTACAATGACAAATACGATTTGTAGCCATTGTGGCTCCATTTGTAACCATCTTGTAAAATAAGATTTGCAACTCCGTCTCAATTTGACTAACTACTAAAATAAGATAGAAGTAGGTCGTCAATTTTATTCTTCTGGTTGGTGTTCTGTTTTGAACGACATGTTTTGGTTTCTAAGTATTTTGATCTACCATTTTAAAGTTGTATTGTTTATATATAATTCAAAATATTAATATAATAAAAATAATTTCAATTCAAATATAAAGATAAATTAACTTGAAATTATGCAATTCAAATTTTAAATATAAATAAAATTTCAAAACAAAATTATGAAAATATTATTGACATTCTCGCAATACCTTTCTAAACTTCGATTATCCTAAAAGTTTAACTTGAGATATAATAATATGTCAGGAGACTCCTCGTAAAATATCAATTTAATGTAACAGTCGTCGGATAGAGAAATATGATTGATACTGTAAAACTAAATAATATTAAAAAAAAATCATTATTTGCCCCAAACGGAATGGCCGGAACAAAACAGAAATGTTCCATTTGAAATTTGGATGGAATTTATGGAAGAAGCGGAGATTCTTAGCAAGATAAAATCTATTCCAGTTTATTTTATTTTTTAAACTGAAATGAGATATACCAACCATCTCAAATAAAACAAAACAAAATTGATAACCTTGCCTGTCAATAGCTAGTCAAATTAATGGACTTAGATAATAAAGTAGGATAAATATGATCATCTTGTATGGTGAAAGTGTTCTTCTTTATCAAAATCATATAATCTATATATGTTGAATTGAAGGTGCGGAGTTATCCAATGATTGTAACCCAGTTTCTGTTGTGATTGAATAGTGAAAGGTAGAGTTTATTTAATATTATGATAATAAATGCTTTTTAAAATATTTTTTATTTTGAAAATATATTGAAATAATATTTTTTAAAAAAAATTATTTTTGATATTAGTATATCAAAATAATTAAAAAACACCAAAAAAATATTAATTTAAAATAAATAAAATAATTTATTTATTTTTTCAAAAACAATTTTAAAACACAAAACAAGTATCTTCATAATAATTGATGTGTCCATATATAGAGATAACGGATCGGTTACTACGTACGATTTTAAAATACATTCTCTCTACACCGTGTACTTAAAAGAGTGAATCTTGTTGACGAGAACTTCAAATTCAAACTCAAAGAAAAGGAGAAAATCTCTTTACCAATCTTGAGATTGTCTCAACGAGGCATTGAAACTTCAAAAGCCTAGTTTAAGCATCACAGGTAGTAGCTCCGACCCAAGGAGAAAAGATAGTATATATAGACTCTGTTAGCTAGCTTAATAGCGGGGAAAACTCAAATTCCCTAAATCAGAACTCAAATTCCAAAAGCACATCTTTTGCCTATTCCGAATGAAGCGTGCTTCTCTCTTTATTCCTTCATTATTGTTGCTGATTCTACTCTTTTTTCTTCCATTTCTCTTTCTTTACTTTTGAATCCATATAATATATAGGTATGCTATGAAGGTTGCTTTCATCATCTAAAATGAAGAACATTTCTAACCAAAAGATCAGTTCATTAATAGCACTAACTGGAATATTTTAGGAATATTAGCGATTATTTTTTAAAATGATTTTCAATAAAAAATACATCAAAATAATATATATTTTTTAACATCAACAAATTAAAATAATATAAAAAAATAAAAAAATAATTTTAAATTTTATCCAATCTTCATTCAAAACCCAATACCGAACATACTATTCTCCGTGAATGTCTATTATTTGAATTTGAAACATCAAAACAACAAGGGCTTTCAATCCTCGGAGCTTTGACCGACAAGTAGTGGGGAAGGCCATCTATTTAAAAAAAAGAAAGTCATTCGTGAATTGATTTCGACTGATTATTGGACAGATGACCCTTTGCCAGAAGTGCTTCTAGATCTCATGGAATAAGGCAGAATTTAAAACATCATTTGGAAGAGGAAATTGAATCAGTCGACTGATTTCGACTGATTATTATTTTTTAGCTGAAATCCTGATTGCCGCAGGCCGAAATTGAATTTGGAAGAGGAAAAGCATCATTTTCTTCTTCTTTTTTTTTTTCTTTATCAAATTGACGGGCTCCATATAGAGAGATTGTTTTGGGCATTACGAAATCATAAGCCGAAGTAGAGTTCTAAAAATTATTATAACTCAGTACAGTAACAGTGGCAGCTACTACTAATAACAAGAGAGTTAATTATAACTTAGTTTTTTAATTAGCTGTCGTCATTGTAAGAATAATTATTTAATTAGCTGTCGTCATTGTAAGAATAAACCATCTAAGTGGTGGCCCAGTGGTAAAAGTTTGGGACCAAGAGATTTGCTCCCTCTGTAATCTCAGGTTCGAGCCATGTGGTTGTTTATATGATGGCCACTGCAGACTTACATGGTCGTTAACTTCAGGGCCCGTGGGATTAGTCGAGGTGCGCCCAAGCTGGCCCGGACACCCACATTAAACTAAAAAAAAAAAGAATAATTATTTAATCTCTAATTTTAAAACTGTCAGCAACTCATATCTTTTACTAATTTATCATGTTTTTATTTTTTAGAAGATAAAAAAATAAAAATCTAAGCACATAGGATGCAAAAGGTACGAGAGAAAAGAAGGTATGTTTAGTTAGCAAATGACTTAATTAACCTTTCTCAATTCCATCAAAGTTTGAATTTTGTCAAATTTTGCAAATGAAAATCTTATATTAAGATTTTCTTGCTCTCTTGGCTTGGAACCTTGGTTCCAATTCATATCGATCCAGAGGATAAAAACCAGAGGAGCTTGGCATGATCAAATCAAAGCATTGACCTCACTGTATTTACTAAACATATCATCTTTTATTGCAACGTACCAAACAGGGATTGAATCCCATGAATATATGTGCCGAGTCCATGCGCTTCTTCTCATCAGACCAGCCATGGAGATAGCAACTGAGATCAGGGCTATCACCGTGCTTATTGCGGAACCGATATGTGTATTTAACTTGCAAACCATGGCTGAAAAGAACGACATGCAATGATAGCGCAAAGGGAGAAACCCAAGAACTCGCTTTTAGCCCAATGTGAAGATAGTTGGAATGTTACTGTTGATCATCTACTTCGATGGCTAAACCACTTCGGAGTTTCGTGTCCAGGGAGGCAGAAACTACATGCCCCTTCTGAAATATCGGGCACCTGTTAACACAATTAAAATAGCATCTTTTTAAAATGAAAGGTAGGAAATAAAAAGGGAAAAAAAAAGTGTTGGAGAGGTTTGAGAAACAGACCTGATGGTATAACCTTTTGGTATAAGGTTGAAATTTCAATGAGTACGCCAAGATATTTTGATTGGTTTCATGCAACGAGTGAAAATGAATTAAAAAATGTTCCCCTCAACTACAGTTGATGAGCTTGATATTGTTCTCAAACTCTTGCAATTGTCTACATCCAACTGTAAAACCCAAGTGCCATATTAATTATGCCTTCTCCTTTGTTCACCAATTGTTCTCTTCGCTTGGAACGTTGCTTCCAATCCATCTCGATCTAGAGGATAAAGATGATAGTAGCCTGGCATGGTCATAGCAAAGCGATGTATCTCATCTTCGTCGTTGGCATGCAGTAGACGGACCCCACACTCAATCACTTGACAAAGATCTAATGATAAGAGATTGTCATTCATATCTTCTAGTTGAAATTCAACTGAAACCTCACTGTATTCACTAAACATATAATCTTTTTTGGCAACTAAACAGGGATCAAATCCCACGAATATGTGTTCTGAGTGGATGCGCCTCTCATCATACCAACCATGGAGATAACAATAGAGATCATGGCTATCACTGTGCTTATTGCGGAAGTGATACGTGCATTTAACTTGCAAACTATGGCTGAAAGAACGAAATGCAATGACAGCGCAAAGAGAAAAACCCAAGAACTCGCTATTAGCCCAATCTGAAGATAGCTGGAATGTTACTGTAGATCCCCACCTTTGATGGCTAAACCACTCCGGAGTCACATCTCCAGGGAGGCAGAAACTAGATGCCCCTGCTGGAACATCGGGCAACTGTTAACACAATTCAAATAACATCTTTTTAAAATGAAGGGTGGCAAATAGAGAGAAAAAAAATGTATATCAAGGTTTGAGAAACAGACCTGATGGTATAAGCTTCTGGTATTAAGTTGAAATTTCAAAAATGAGTACGCCAAGATTTGATTGATCACATGCAACCTCAAGCAATTAGTGAAAATGAATTCAAAAATGTTCCCCTCAACTACAATTGATGAGCTTGATACTAGATAATTCAAACTCTTGCAATTGTTTACATCCAACTTTGATAGCCGTGGTGGAAGCTCCGGTAAAAATCGAAGTCTCATGCAATTCCTTAATCCTAGATATTGCAACTCAAAGAGTTTATTGATGCTCGTAGGAATAGTATAAAAATTGTTTCCACTTAGATCTAACACTTCCAGTGACGATAAAAGACCAAGACTGTCCGGCACTTCCGATAGAATGCAACCATCTAGATTTAGCTTACGCAAACAATCTAAATCCACGCATCTCTTGGGCAATTGCAAGTCAACAAAACATGCGATGTCTTTTAGATATTTGCAGTTTCCCACTTCCAAGCAGGCAAGTCCCTTCAGATTTCCAATCGGTGAAGGCAACTTTGTTATGCGTGTCTCTTCTAGATAGAGATATCTCAAACATACCATCGGCTCCAAAACTTCTGGAAAATCCCTAAATTGGAGGCAACCTGAGAGATTAAGCCTTTGCAGGTTTTTCAACTTACTGATGCTGCTTGGAAGAATCTCAAATTGTTTGCAGTTTCGCAGGTGCAATTCATTAAGTTCACACAAACATTCAATTGAAGAGGGAATCTCTCTTATTGCTGTCCCATCTAAATACAGCTCCCTTATATTTCTTGACACCTTTGGAAACTCCGTGATACTAGAGCAACCGGAAAGATCAAGTTTTTCAAGGCATCCCAACTTAGAAACCGCACTTGGCAGATTCTTTAGCCTGTGGCAGCCAACTAGATCTAAATAAATGAGTTTCCTTAGACCACCAATTGAAGATGGCAGTTCTTCTATTGCAGTTCCATTCAAGTACAAGTATCTAATATTAGTCGAAAACTCAGGAAACCTGCTGATAGATGAGCAGCCAGAGATGTCGATGATTAGAAGAGATTTCAACAAATATATGTTTTCCGGAAGATTCACCAGGTGCTTGCAGTTCTTCAAATTCAACGTAACAAGTCCACTGAGTTCCCCAATTGATTGGGGAAGCTCTTCAACAGCAGTCTCATTTAAATTTAAATATGCCAGTTTTCTTGCACTCTCCGGGCACTTCTTGAGATTTGAACAACCAGAAAGGTTAAGACTCTTCAGACATCTTGAATTAATTCTACTGGGCAGATTGATTAGGCTTGTGCAGCCTCTCAAATCTAAATCATTAAGCTTGTCCAGATGCTGTATAGATAAAGGAACCTTAACCAAACTTGTACAGAACTGAAGATTCAGGCTTTCAAGGTTTCTGGCCTTTGAAAGGTCTGGCAGGAAAGTTATGTGCTCACAATTGCTGAGGTTGACTTCTTTTAAATTCACAAGATTCTGAAGCAAAATGCAATCAACAGAAAGAAATTACACTTCATACCACACTTAATTTCAAAGAAAGAACTATGCATGCATAGAGTTCTTTTACAATACCTGGTCTCCTCTCCACAGTTGCTTAAACTTGCCAAATGTAAGGTTAAGCTCAACGAGGTTCTCTGGACAAAAATTGCGAGGCAAAGATGTTAAAGGATATCCATCCCAATGGAGATACCTCAACCCTTCAGAAAGAGACTCGAGGCCATGAGGAAGGTGCACTCTGCATTTAACTCCAGCTTCAGAATTATAAATTTTTAGCAGTCTAAGATTATACATCCTCGCGAAGGCTGTAGAGCTTAACTGTATTTCTCTTCTTTTTGAAACATCCAAGAATATCCCTTCAACTTTTCCAGTTCCCTGAAAGCCAGTGTAGGAGAAACAAAGTTTAAGTAAGATTTTAAACTTACTAGTACAACCATATTGCATTGCATATGAAAAGGAAAACTTTCGTGCATATGAATCTCACCAGATTATTGGTCAACACTTGATGTACATCTTTAGGACTCCACAATCTGCTTTGTCTTCCTAGCTCGTCAAGAGATTCTTTTCGAACAACTTCATGGGCCATTTCTTGCAAAAGATCATGCATTTCAACCTTGTCATCTGAAATTTTAATGAGACACCTGTCAATAAGAACACTAAATCCAATATCTGTTTTGAAACCGCAGCCATCTAGTATCCGCTTTACAAAATCAACTCGATGCCCTCTAAAGAAACATGCAATGTCGAGAAATATACTCTTCGTGTTATTATCACGTAGTGCATCAAAGCCTATTCTCAGCAAGTCATAAATATTCAGCTCAGGAAAGCTTTCAATCTCATTTAATTGAGATTCCCAAAAATGTCTCCCTTTGTCAAATAAGAAGGAACCCAAAACTTGAAGAGCTAACGGTTTGGCATAATTTATTGCCTTGATTGACAACTCCATATAAGCTTTTGGGGGGTGGTTTCCCTTAAAAGCATTCAAGCTAAAGAGTTGAAGAGCTTCGTGGGAGTTTAATTCCTCAACCTCGTATATTTCATCAACTACATTCTTAAGTACTTGCCTGTCTCTTGATGTTACAACAATAACGCTTCCTGGACCAATCAAAGGCACTTCAATTAAATGCTGGAATTGTCGTACATCATTCACATCATCCAAAACAAGGAGAACTTTCTTTTGGCAGAGTCTATCCCTGATGAAAGTAGGTATATGTGGTGTGCCAACGCGGAGATTTTCTTCCTCCAGTAGTTTAGAAAGAAGTTCATCTCGTAGATCATTTAATCGACCCTTTTCTGATTCCTGCCTTATGCTGGGAAGAAAGTGGTGGCCTTCATATTCACTGGAGAAGCTATCGTAGAAAGCTCCCGCGATAGTTGTCTTGCCTATACCACCCATGCCCCAAATTCCTATTTTGCGGACAATAGATAGTAATTTATTTATTTGCTCAATGCGTGAATCTACTCCAACCAGTCCTCTTAATTTGCTTGGGGATGCGCGATTTAACCTTTTCCAGATAGTTTGCACAACTTCTCTTACTAGTTTGGACTCCGGACTGCAAAAAATGAAAGAAGCATCTTTAACTCAAATTGTATCTTTACGTCGAATAAAAAAATCTATAAGAAACTGGTGAATTTTTTGTTACTATAAGCAAATGTTGTCAAAGGTGAGGTTTTGAACTCAAGATCTCCCCCTTCGATATTGCACCATTAAGGTGCAAGTCCATTGGCTGTTGATGGAAGTTAGTTTTCCACTAAAAAACAGAGCAGATTTGTGCCTTTTCAAGCAACAAGTACTACGAACTAAGAAGCACAAATGATTTACTGGAAAAAAAAAAAAAACTATAATATGCACAAGAAATTTTAATTGCTATAAAGACATTTTAATTGCTATAATTACAGGAAAAAAGGGTTGAAGAAGAGTGTAGTTACCTGGTAACCTGTGAATCCCATCCAGATATACTGGCTGCATTTGCCAAGTCAGCCCTCCACCTTGGCACCTTGTCCATCTTCCCCTTAAAATTTTTTTCAAGCTCAGCAAATGCATTTCCAAAACTCCCAGTCTGTTCATCAACATTAGATGGGTCTACATGATAGAAGACCGGTAAAACAATCTGCCCATAAGTCTCTTTGCATTCAAGTATTTTCACCAGTTCATCCACACACCACGGAGAAGATGCATAGTTCTTAGAGAAAATTACTACAGAAGTTCTTGATTCTTCAATCGTTTTCAGAAGGGCAGGGGTAATTTCTCCTCCTCTTTCAAGCCTATCATCAATGAAGGTCTTGATTTTCTTACGACACAAAGCATCATAGAGATGGCTGGTAAAATTATTGCGCGTATCCTTCCCTCTAAAACTAAGGAACACATCATACTTCCTTTTATGAGCAACAGCAGATGAAGATGCCATATCAGACAGTTACAAGATCGTGTCTTCCTCAATCACTAAGAATCGAAATCAATAAGTGCTCTCCTTTTTCTCCTAAAGACAAAGAAGGAGCACCCACTTCAACAGCTGAACATTCATTAAGAGAAATTGAAGTCTAAGAGTACAAGAACCCACACAACATATATTTGTCAGAAAATTCCTCAAACTCTTAACGATGGATATATACTAGCTTAATTTGATATGATCTATCTTAATTTGATCACTCGACACTTGCTACCAATGCTAGCTTGCTATTACTTTCATTTCTAGAACAGTCACTAGCGGAGCAAAAAGAATTACAGATGGAAGAATTAATACGTTCATGAAACAAACTTATCAAACTCGTATATATAATCTTAAATATAGAAGACAGCGTGAACCAGAAAGACTTACCAACAGATCATAAAAACAGTTGATGATAAGAGACGATTTTTCTTGTCTATTGCCTTCTCCTACTCCTTCAAGTAAATTCTTACAGACAATCTGAGCTCTCGTTATCTAAATGAAAGATGGTTTGATCAAGAAATAGGTGAATGTGAGAAGACTTTGGGGTCAATACCAAATACATTGGCCAATGGGCTTGTCAATGGCAACGGTACCCTGCCATGGCAGAGTTTTGTTTGGATCAGACTGCCGTGCAATTGATTAATCAGCATATACAGCTGGCGCCTCTGTTCTTTCATTTTCACAGCCAAGATAGATTAGTTTTCTTGTTAGATGATGGTTAATATGTAGCAGACTAGCAAAAAAAAAAAAAAAAAGGAGTCTAAAAAAGTTATGATATCGAAGTACAGAGGACTAGCAGGTTAGCAGACTAGCAGGTTAGCATGATAGCAGAGTTTTGAGTGGTAATTTCGTTAGCCGCCTCAGAGTCAAAGGGCATGATTTTCCACACGGCAAATTATAATTTCGTTAGCCGCCTCAGAGTGGTACTGAGGACTGGCCCTCACACTCCCTCCATCTCCCAGCCGTGCTGTTTGGTTTGCGGGTCTCATCTGATACTCTCATAAAGTAATAATTAACATTACCATAAAATAAGAAAAAAACTATAACCTTATTTAAAAATTAAAACAGAACCGAATAAGTTTATAAATATCATCCTAATAATTTTATTTAAAAAGAATTTTATTCTAAAATTTAAAATAATAATTGCATGTCTAGAAGTTGCTGTCTAAATGTTGCGTGTCTAGAAATTACTGTCAAAATCTCAGTCCAATCCAATGATAAACGATCTGAAAATTGAAGAAAGAAGACAGACTGCTCAGCTGCCTCTTCTTCCTTTCTTTCTCCCGTTTTTCTCCTCTCTCTTCTGTAGAAAAATACTATTGTCTTCTACAGTAGCAGACACATTTAAATCAGAGAGGCAGCCAACTGCCTCTCTTCTTAATTAATGTGGTGGTCTCACCATCACATGGTGCGGACCACACACAACAAGATGCATAGTTTTTTGAGAATATCACTACTGAAATTCTTGAATCTTCAATTGTTCTCAACAGTGTAGGTTCAATCTATGAAAGTCTTGATTTGTTTACGACATAAGGCATCATAGAGATGGCTGGTAAAATTGTCACGAGTATCCTTGCCTCTAAAACTGAGGAATACATCATACTTCCATTGTTGTGCAGTTGTAGAAGAGGATGCCATATCCGACATTCACTAGCTTGTGCAGAAAATCACTTGAGATTTGAAGTTCATAGATACTCTCTTTTTCACCTAGTAAAGAAAAATTAAGGATATAAATCACAACACTAAACAACATTCGAGAATAATTTTTTTCCTTAAATTTCAGGAAATAAATCTTTCATTCAACTAGCGTAATTTTTCTACGCAATAGTTTTTTAGTTCGAGACAGATGTATTCCAGTGCTGCTACGCAAAAACAGCCCAAGTGCAGCACAACCCCCACCAAAAGAATGGCAGGTTTTACTTTAAAGGTAGTTCAGAGAAGGAGGCAGAGGGAGCTATTGTGATATGACGGCCACCAACAATATCTAACAAAACAACGAATCTACCATCACAAAATAATATTAAGAATATTGTTTTAATTATTAACTATGCTTATATAAAAATTGGAAAAAACAAATTAAGCTCATTTTTAGGAGTTATAATAAATATATGTGGCTTTTGTATTTTCTAACTATTAATTATTGATTCATGAGAATAGTACAAAATAATAAACAAATGATTAAATAATACACATGAAAATATATGCTAAGAAAACTAAGAATATATCAAAGCAAACTATCATCTACCATCACAAAATCAATTACCTAACGTTGGCTCGACTGATCTTATCATTTCTGCTTACAAATTTGACAGTAGATAGATATCATGCAAAAGTTTTTCAAGCATCAAACAAACATTTTGCATATATATATGATTTTGATTTATGGGATTTAAAATTTAGAGTTTTTTTTATAAAATTAATCTTTTAATATATTTAATTATTTTCAGATTATTCAAAAAACAATTATCATTTGTTAACATATATATTAAAGCGGATACAAAAACTGTTGTAATTATTCTTATTGCAGAGACACACTTATCTCTGTACATATTTTATATCTTTATACAACCCGAAACCATAAGTTTAGGCAATCAAAGATATGTAACAGAAAGAAAAACCTGATCCTAAAATAATGGAATACACAGATATAGTATTAACATAAATGGTGACAGCTATATTGGAGGTGGTATTGTTGTGATTGCTTTAGTTTCCTTAATACGCCCCCACAAGAACGGGCTACCATCAGTTAGGCCGATCTTTTCTCGTAGAAAAGTTGTTCGTTGTCTAGAAAGCGGCTTGGTAAGTAAGTCACCAAGCTGGTCATGAGTATGAACATGGCGAACATGAAGAAGCTTTTTTTCTACAAAGTCACGCACAAAGTGAAGGTCTATTTGCATATACTTCATGCGTGAGTGTTGTACAAGATTAAAGCTTAGCTGAGTGGCTCCCAAATTATCACAGAGAAGTGTCGGTGAGTGTAGTAAAGAAAACTTCATCTCGTGAAAGAGGGAAAACAACCACATGGACTCAGCTGCAGCAGTGGCTAAGGCCCTATATTCAGCTTCGGTGGATGACCTTGCAATGGCATGTTGTTTTTTTGAGCTACATGAGATGGGGGTTGGACCAAGAAAAATAATATAAGCTGAAGTAGATTTCCTGTCATCCAAGCAGCCAGCCCAATCAGCATCCGAGAAACATGTCAAGACCAGAGTTGAAGGTTTCCTGATATTTATGCCATGAAAGATAGTGTTCTTGAGATAACGCAGCAGTCGTTTAGTGGCGGTCCAGTGAATCTGTGTTGGACGATACATGAATTGTGAGAGTTTCTTGACTGCAAAACTGATATCAGGACGAGTTAAGCTGAGGTATTGCAATGCACCAATCACTCGTCGATATTCTGTGGGATCAACTAGTGAGGAACCATCTACCAGCTTTAAAGGAACCAAGACAAAGAGAGGTGTTGTGACATCCTTAACTCCATCCATACTAGTTTTAGCAAGCAAGTCGTGAATATATTGATGCTGATTGAGAAACAAGCCACCTGCAGTAGGTATAACTTCAATGCCAAGGAAAAAATACAGGGGTCCCAAATCTTTGATGGAGAATTTCTGACCAAGCTATGTAATAATACTTGCAACAAATGGCATGTTGTTTCCAGTGAGGATCAAATCATCAACATAAACGAGACAATATGTAAGTATTGAACCATCAGAAAACACAAAGAAAGATGAATCAGATTTAGCATTGATGAAACCAAATTCTAAGAGTGCCATTTGAGAGCAGAATACCAAGCACGAGGTGCTTGTTTGAGTCAGTATATTGCCTTTGTTAGACAACAAACATGATGTGGATGTTCCAGACTCTTGAAGCCAGGCGGTTGCTGCATATAGACTTTCTCAGTGAGATGCCCATGAAGAAAAGCATTATTTACGTCTAATTGCTTGAGAGACCAACTGTGCATAATTGCAATGGTCAAGACAGCACGAATTGTCACTGGTTTTACAACTGGACTGAACGTCTCTTTATAATCCAAGCCTGGTCTCTGATGGAACTTTTTGGCTACTAATCTAGCCTTAAACCGATCAACTGAACCATCTGCATGCCTTTCGACCCGAAACACCCATTTACAGCCAACAATATTACACTGAGGGGGAGGTGGAACGCGATGCCAGGTATTGTGAGACATCAACGCAGTCAATTTAGAGGACATGGCAGTGCACTAGTTGGAATCAGTGAGTGCTTCAGAAATACTCGTAGGTTCCAAGCAAGGTGGAATAGGGTGATTAGTGACGACAAAGGATTTTTTTGGTTTGTAAATATCATGCATGGAACGAGTTGTCATTGTGTGGGTGCGCACGACAGTGGGCGTAGACACAGTAGTAGCACACACTTCTAATGGAGGAATATGGCTAGAAAGTAAAGTAGGAGAGAAGGGAGTACTTACTTGGGAAGGACGAGATGCAGGGGATGATCCATTCGCAGATGATGGATAGGCGGCAGTACCCAGTTCCAGAGATTCTGTTGGATGAGGAGAAGGTAGAGAGACGAGTGGCAAGGAAATTTGAACAGAAGAGTCTTCAGTTGCTGATGAAGGTGAGATGAGCATGGAGTTGATGGAGGATGATGTCTCAAAAGGGAAAGTCCCTTCATGGAAAATGACATGTCGGGAGCAAAATAGCTTTCGGTTTTTTGGCTCAAGACAGAGATAAGCATTTTGAGAGAGCGAGTAACCGACAAATGTGCATGGTGTGGCCTTGGGTTCCAGCTTATGTTTATTGTAAGGTCTGGTTAAAGGATAACATAGACAGCCAAATTGCTTGAGTTTGAGATAGTTTGGAGCTTGTTGAAACAATTTTTCAAACGGGGATTTATTGTGCAAGGTGGAAGTGGGCATTTGATTTATGAGGTAGGTCGCACATTGAAAAGCGTATGGCCAGTATGAGAGGGGCATGTGAGCATCTATGAGTAATAGGTAGGATTTGAGACATACCATTTTGTTGTGGGGTATAGGAGCGGTTGTATAATGACTGATGCCATGAATTGATAGGTAGGATTTGAGACCGATATATTCTCCACCATTATCAGAATAAAAACTCTTGATTTTGGTATTAAATTTGTTTTTCACAAGATTTCTGAATTGCGGAAAAATTGTTTGAACTGTTGATTTATGAGTCATAGGATAGAGCCAAGTGTATTTGGTATAATGATCAACAAAGATAAGATAATATTTAAAGCCATCAATACCAACGGCATGCGATGGACCCCAAACATCTGTATAAATCAAACCCAATGGAGCAGTGCTAGTGAGACCATGATTATTAAAAGTCTGTCGATGGGCTTTATTTTGAGAACATGAAGAATAAGTAGGATGAAATTCAAGATAAACATTATTATGTTTGGTGAAATGATGAACATAAATAAGGTTTTTCTGAATTGTAGGAACACAAAGAGTATTACGTAATTGAAAGACACGTTTAGGCGATGCAATAGATAATGAACCAATATGAGACACAGGCAAACCTGAACCATCTCCAATAACCACTTCATCAATACCATCATATTCAGAATTAATTGTCAATTTTGAGAGATCAGTAGTCATATTGTGAGATGCCGCGGAATCAACCAGCCACTTTTGTTTCTTCTCTTGAGCGGATACTGCACAATTTGTAGTAAATTCAGCAGAAGGCATTTTTGGGTAATTTTTAGCTGTATGGCCCATTTGATCACACCACTAGCACTTAGGCTTGAATTTCCTATAGCCAGAAGGACAAGGACAATTTTTGTTGGACCCATTTGTGCTCCGAGTCTTAGGAAAGAAAGGCTTATTGCTTGGTTTATACTGCCCCGCTCCTTGCCGATGAGAGTAATTTGTAGTGGGAATAAAATTGGTTGTCGATTGAGTCTCCAACCGTCGAAGATAATTTTCATGACCTACAAGAAGATCATGCAGATCTTCAAATTTCAGAGAGGTGTCACAAGCACGAATGGGTGCTGCAATTTCTCTGAATTCGGGACCCAATCCATTAAGGATGTAGAGAGTTAAATCATCATCTGAAACCGGATGATCGATGATTGCAAGTTCGTCAGCAAGCATTTTAATTGCTTGAAGGAACTCAGTAACGGTGCGATTTCCACGAGTGCTCAAGGTTAAATCTTCCTTAAGCTGCATCGTTCGTGTTCTAGATTTTCCAGCATAAAGGCGGGTACTGGTTGTCCAAGCCTCATGAGATGTTTTGTATGAAGTAAGAAGTGGGGTGATATTTGTTGAGGTGGAGGCAAGAATGGCATGGAGGATGAGTTTGTCTTGGCGAACCTAGTGGGAGTTCGTGGCTATGGAGGCAAAGTTGGTTGTATCAATGATAGGACATACTTTTGTACCAGTGACAAAATCAATGATATCATAACCGATGAGTAATGCCTTGAATTGAGCTCTCCACTGAGGAAAGGTGGAAGGTGCGAGTTTTGCGTTGATGGTGGTGGTAGTATTAAGGGTGATGATAGGTGAATCAATGGTAGATGTAGAGATGGCAGCCAAGTTGCAGAAGAAAAAAAAACTCGTTAGAAATTATAGCTCTGATACCATAAAGCGGATACAAAAACTGTTGTAATTATTCTTATTGCAAAGGCACACTTATCTCTGTACATATTTCATATCTTTATACAACCCGAAAGCATAAGTTTAGGCAATCAAAGTGACGCAGCAGAAAACAGTAAATGAATACGACCTACGTCAATATTCCGTAAATGAATTACAACGAGAGAAACTCTCAGAAAACTCAAGGTTTGTTTATTCAAAAATCAATAGCCGCCTCCGTCAGAGGCCTTACAATGGTATATAAAGCAAAACTCTAACCTAACCCATGACGGATAAGGAAACGACACAAAACATTAAATTTACCATAAATGGCAAATTGAAATAAATGCAGAATATGAAAGGCCTATGAATCCTGAGCAAACAGGAATTGACGAAAGTCAACCCGGCTGCTGAAATTCAGTTGCCTTTGAATTTCAGGTGATCCCTCTTGAGCATGTATGCTTCCGCTACTTGTTCTACATCACAAAGATATGTAACGGAAAGAAAAACCTGATCCTAAAATAATGGAAAACACAGATATAGTATTAACATAAATGGTGACAGCTATATTAGAGGTGGTATTGCTGTGATTGCTTTAGTTTCCTTAATATATATCTACTGAAAAATACTTTCTAAAATCTGAAAACAAATGTCAAATGTCATTGGTCTCTCTCTTAACTAAGACTTTCACACGATTAATATCTTAACAAACTGTTTAATTTAATATAATCTAGAGCCAAATTTAATCATATAATTATAAAATTATATTATTAATTGATTTTCTTAATTTAAAGTATCAAAGATTAACTCAAGATAATAATTAATAATCAAAATAATAATCAATTGTCGTATATCCAAGTTTCTTTCAAATCTCAAAAGCAACCAAGAATATTTTTTTTAAGCAGCTAATCACTATTAAAAACTCACATGTGTGATTGTGAATGTAGTCAAGATGAGAATATCAAATACCCATAAAAATAAAGCAAACCTGAATTAAAAAAAAAAAGAAGAAGAAGAGATGTAACCATTAAAAGATGAGCTAAAAAAACTTCTAATTAGATGGCTTGTCCCAACTTTTCTGTTTCCTTTTCAAGAGAATGTTTTGTATTTTAAAAATTTGAAAAAAATTTAATTTTTTTGAATTGTTTTTGAAATTTTTTTTATTTTCAGATTGTTTTGACATGCTGATATCAAAAATAAATTTTTTAAAAAATATTATTTCAATATATTTTTAAATAAAAAGTATTTTAAAGCGCAATCTTTATATATTATGCTCGCAAACATGTCCTAGACGGTTTGAAAAGAAAATTTTAATTAATAAAAGAGAAATTTAGAAATTTAATTTCTCATTTTTCCTTCCTCTTCTTTCTTTACTATATCTAATTTTAGCATTCAGACAAAGAAAACAAGCTTAATTTATTTCAATTGCTTTCGATTTAAAGCAAATACACTATCTGAACCAAGATCATGCTTTTACAGATATATGCTCGGAGTAATTATGTCTGTGGTGGCTTCGTTAGGATATGAGAGTTCATTTCTCAAATGCCACATTGTATCATTCTGATAATCAAAGTGTCTTTAAATTTCTCATAAAAATGTGTTTTATAAAAGAACTAAGAATTAGGATCCATGATCAATGCTCAAAATTAAGAATACACGTGGTTCGGAAAATTGACTAAACGCACAAAACAACTAATTTTACTAACAAGAAAGAAAATAAAAAATTACACCAATAAAGCACATATGTGCTTGTAAAATTTTATAAATCTACAAACCCGCACGTGTTATTTCTTTTTTTTTTTGTCTTTCTAGCTTCCCTACTGAACTAAGTATTTGTAATTGTTTTTTGGTTTTATTTAAAATTAGTTAGGCTTTTTTTATATATTTAAAACGTAATTTGATAACTGAACTGCAATGAAATTCAATATAAAAAATTACCACAAGTTGCTTGATAAATGGTTGCAAAACAAATGGCAATCGCATGTACGATGAAAAAATACGATTTGCAACCATTTGTAAAGTAAGATTTGCAACTCCGTCTCCATTTGACTTTAACTACTATTATTCGAGTTAGCTATCAGTAGGTTGTCAATTTTATTCCGGTTGGATTTTCATTTTTATAATTGGCAGAGTATGTTTTGGCTTCAGAGTATTTTGACATACAATTTCTTAGTTTAACTTAGAGTCCGTTTGTCTAAGCGGCAGCGTTTGTGTTTCTTAAAAACACACTGATATATGTATTTGGTTACCGCTTGCTAAAACAATCTAAAACGTGGGTCCCACTATTTTATTGAGGCAGGACCTTGATTTTGAAAAAGCAGTAAAATACTGCTTTTTACGAGTTCAACCAAGGGTTGAACTTTCTAGAGATAACAAAGATGGGAAATTTACCAAAGCATCCTCTTCTCTTTTGCTCTTCTCGTCCGTTCTTCGCATTCATTTCTCTTCCCATCAGCCCTAACTGCGCACAACAACTATACAGTAAACCATTACTGCTTCACAACCAACAACAATTAAGTGATGGCTGCGTCTCTTTCTTCACATTCAGTTGTCATTCATTTCGCCTTGACAACATAAAAACAAGAACAACAGCAACCCATTTTACTGCAATCAACAACCCCAATACATATATCCAGATCGTGCTTCATTCAAACTCCACAGCTGAAATTTCCAACGGGTTAGTTTGCTTTCATTGGTCTGGTTGTATAGTATGTTTAAGTTAATTTTGTTTATTGCGGTGAAACGTAGATTTGTGTATTTCCTTTGATAAATCAACTGTTTTTACTCTCAAAAGTTTTAATTGCTAATTTTTCATTCATTTCTCCTTATCAACAGAAAAAGAAGAAGAAGAGCAACCTGTGTTACTGCAATCAACAACCCCAAAAAAAGATTTTAACATCATGCTTCATTCATACACCAAAGCTGCAATTTCCAACGGGTTAGTTTGTTTACTTCACTGGTCCCCTTATATAGTATTTTTAAGTTAATTTTTGTTGATTGCAGTGAAACCTTGATCTGTTTATTCCCTTTTTTAAATCACTTATTTTTTTACTCTTGATAGTGATAATTGATAATTTTTCATTCTGTTTATTCTCGATGATTTTATCTTCAGTTATTTATGTGTTGGTTGCTATGTTAAACTGGTTGTAATTGTCCATGGGTAGTTATGTATGTGTTGGTTGCTATGTTAAACTTGTAGTAATTGAGGCCAAAAGCAAAGTACTCGCTGCAACTGTCAAGAATTAATAGTTTTCAAGCTATCAGAAACTGGTAGTAGTTGTTGTTTGCTAATGATTGCTAACAACTAAATAAATGAAGATTAAACTATTAATTTCCTTTGCTAATTAGAACATCCTCTGATAATTGATGAAACACAGTTAAAGGTTTCAGTTGTTCGTGGGTAATTGTTGATGTTCTTTCCCCTGTCAAGAAACAGTTGACCAATCATTGTGGATTACGTTAATTATGTAATTACCTATTAGTTTTGTAATGGAATACAGCAACTGAACAAGTTCCTTAGCTTACACTTGACATCATTCAATCTTTTATTGAACTAGTTAATTGCATGTCAACTGTGGATGTTAAAGCTGATATATAGTTTCTTATTTCATCCCTTGTCAACATTCAACCTCTTGTTAGTTTCTTTGGTTGACCTTTTGCTGGAAATGTTATTTCGGGTTCTGTTAGTATCTTATTTTAGCCTTATCAGCATTAAATCTTTTGTCAGCTGTAGTTGATTGTTTGTTTAATTTTTCTTGCATTGTCAACCAAGCTGCTATAGATAATTGTTAATTTACTTTTTCATCCCTTGTCAATATTCAATCTTTTGTTATTCTTTGGTTGACATTTTGCTAGAAATGTAATTTTCTATTCTGTTAGTATCTTATTTCAACCTTTATCAGCATTCAATCTCTTGTTTATATAGGTCATTGTTTGTTTAATTTTTCCTTGCATTGTCAACCATTAAGCAATGAATGGGTCTGACACACATGATAAAGCTTCTTGGATCAAGGCAATGTTGCACACGTTTTGTGACATTTGCATTAAAGCAATTGAGAGAGGCATGAGACCAAACACCCATTTTGACAAAGCTGACTGGAAATTTGTCATGCAGTCATTCAAAGATCAGACAGAACTTTCATTAACAAAAGCTCAGCTTAAAAACAAATGGGATGGGATTAAAACGGACTTAAGGGTACTGAATTGGAGTTGGTTGGTCTACTGAACTTGAGACCATCTCAGCAACTGATGAGTGGTGGCGAACAAAAATTCAGGTTAGTTTTCATTATCAATAGCCTCACAAAATTATTTGTCATGTTGTATTATTTGTTAATGTATTATCATTACTAAGTACATCTAGCTTTCATTACATAGGAAATGAGAGGAGCAAAGAAGTTTAGGCATGTCGGCATAGAGCCCTCGTTGTGTGCCAAGTACGATATCATGTTTACTAACATAGTGGCCACGGGAGAATATGCTTGGACTCCCTCACAAGGACTCTTATCAGATGAAGATAATGGGCTTGCTGGAATGAGAAATACAACCAATGAGAAAACTAATATGGAAGAAGGAAGTAGCGACTCTGAAGAGGATGCAATCCCTGATTTCATACATGATGTTAGCAATATGGTTGGTGGAAGCAATGTGGCAAACAGTAGCAGCAACCCCAGCAGTGCAAAGAGAAAGGGTGCACATCGTACCACACCACAATGCCAAAAAAAGAAAAGGGGAACTGGAATGGGAGCACAATTATTTGTACATCTGGATCAACTTGTTGAGACTGTCTCCATGCCGAGAGAGAGCACAGCTCCTTTTAGAGATAAAAAAAAAAAAGGTTGTAGCATTGAAGAGGGAATGACAAAACTACATTCTATTGATGGAGTTACCGGTAGTGCATTGCATACCTTTGCAACTCAATTCTTTTGTGTGAGGAGCAAGAGGGAGATGTGGGCTACAATGGGTTGTATTGATAGAAAAATATCAATCTATGATTTACTCACAAAACAACTAATTTTACTTACAAGAAAGAAAATAAAAAATTACACCAATAAAGCATATATATGCTTGTAAAATTTTATAAATCTACAAAACCCGCACGTGTTATTTCTTTTTTAGTCTTTCTAGCTTCCCAACTGAACTCGCACGACAACCCCTATCCCTTAAGCAGTCATCCTAATTTGTGGTCGAACTCTTAAGCCTCCTTGTCAGATCTCGTAGTTGATTTCCATCATTTTTTAAATAAAATAAAATTTTATTTGAGGTTATATGTATTTTATTTGTTATGGTGAGTAATTTAGGTTATTTATTTTTAATTGATATAAATATTAATTAAATGTACTATTTCATAAATTAAATTTATGTTAGCTGTGTGATTTATTTGTGGTTAAAATGGTAATCTATGTTGTTGTGAAATTAATTAATTAGATAAATAATTTGTTGGTGGAAAACATGTTAATTTTAAGATTATTATTTGTAATTGTTTTTTGGTTTTATTTAAAATTAGTTATTTTTTTAAAATGTAATTTGATAACTGAACTGCAATGAAATTCAATAAAAAATTACCACAAGTTGCTTGATAGATGGTTGCAAAACAAATGGCAATCGCAACTCAGTAGGTTGTAACCACATTGTAAAATAAGATTTGCAACTCAGTAGGTTGTCAATTTTATTCCGGTTGGATTTCCCTTTTTTTAATTAGAAGAGTATGTTTCGGCTTCAGAGTATATTTTGACATACAATTTCGGAGTTGTATTGTCTTTTATATATATATATATATATATATATATATATATATATATATATATATATATATATATATAATTCAAAATATCAATACAACAAAATAATTTCAATTTAAATTCAAAGATAAACTAACTTGAAATTATACAATTCAAATTTCAAACACAAGTAAAAAAATAAGAGTTGAACCGATATGACTCAATCGACTCGATGAGTCTAAAGAGAACCTGGACGACTTGTAAGAATATAGTTTGAATTAAAAAAAATTAAAGATGATGTAATTTTTTTTTTAAAAAAATATTGAAACAATAACATATTGGATCGACCCGGATCAACTTGAGTTAACTTTTCAAATCTGTGACCCGAGTCATGAGACCATAATAACCCCAAATAAAAAAAATTAAAAAAAATTATGAATCTCGAATCTTAATAAACCTAGATGAAATTGGGAAAAATTATGAAAATGTCATCGACAGTCTTATAAGGTCTTTCTAAACTCCGATTGCCCTAAAAGTTTAACTTTAGATATAACAATATGTTAGTAGACTCCTCGTAAAATGTCAGCCTAATCCAACAGTTGGATTGAGAGATATGATTGATTTTGTAAAACTAGACAATACTTTTTAAAAAAATACAAAAAAAAAACATTATTTGATTGGAACGGAACAACTGGAATGAAACTGAAATGTTCCATTCAAAATTTGGACATAATTTATGGAATAGGTCGAGATTCTTAGCAAGATAGAATCTATTTCGGTATGTTCTGTTTTCTAAACTACAACAAGATATACCGGTAATTTCAAACAGAATATAACCAAATTGATAATCTTAGTGAAATTAATGGACTTAGATAATGAAGTAGGATAAATATGTATAGTAAAATTGTTATTGTGGACCACAATCATTATACATACATCTAAATGATGTGGGGGAATCACTGTTCACCCAAACCCAAAATCATTGTGGATTATAACAGTAATCCACAGTGCATTTCTTTTTTTTTTTTCACTTTTTCTTTTTTTTTTGCATTTTTTTTTCAACCTTCCCCTTTTTTCTTTTTTCTTTTTCGTTTTTTTCTTTTTTTTTCCAAAATTACTTTCTTTTTTTTTCAACTTTCCTCTGTTTTTTTTTTGCATTTATTTTTTATTTTTTTTAAAAAAATTATTTTTGTTGATTTTACTTTTAAAATATTGAGTTGGTTAAAAATTTCGCTTTGTAATTTTTTCCTTTAAAACACTATGAATTTCTACGGTGTTTTCCCACATAGTTTTTCTATTTTATTTTTTGATTTTTCAAAATTATATTTGTTGATTTTTTTAATATTGAGTTGATTGAGAATTTAATTTTGTAATTTATTTTTCTTTAAAACATTGTTGATTGCTACGGTGTTTCTCCGCATGGTTTTTTTTATGATTTTCTCCAAAATTATCTTTTTTTATTTTATTTTTTAATATTGAGCTGGTTAAAAATTACAGTTACAATTTGTGAGAAAAGCACTGTAACTTTCCTCTCAAATTACTGTGGATTGCTACAGTATTTTTTCCCACACAGTTTTTTTCTGTTTTGTTATGTTTTTTTTCTAAAATTGTCTTTGTCAATTTTATTTTTTAAATATTAAGCTGGTTAAGAATTGCAATTACAAGTAAATACAAGTTTTTCCTCACAAAACACTATGGATTGATACAGTTTTTCCTCACATGGTTTTTATCCAGTTTCTTTTGTGTTTTCTTTTTTTGGTAATATTTTTTTCCAAAATTATCTTCGTCGATTTTATTTTTTTTAATATTGAGTTGATTGGAATTTAACTTTGTAATAAAGCTTAATCATGTGGGGAAAGCATTGTAACTTTCATCACAAAACATTTTAGATTGCTACAGTGTCTCTCCACATGGTTTTTTTTTCTTATATTTTTTTTTCAAATTATCTTTGACAATTTTATTTTTTTTAATATTGAGTTGTTTGAGAATTACAATTACAAGTTATTATAAATAAAGCTAAATCATCTGGGGAAGCACTGTAGCTTTCATCACAAAACACTATGAATTGCTACAGTGTTTCCAACATGACTTTTTTTTCCTTTTTTTGTGTTTTTTGTGTTATTTTTTTTAAAAAAATTGTCTCTGTCGATTTTTTTTTTAATATTGAGCTGATTAAGAATTTAACTTTGTAATTTTTTTCTTTAAAACACTGTGAATTATTGCAGTGTTTTCCCATATGATTTTTTTATGATTTTTTCCAAAATTATCTTTGTCGATTTTTTTTTAATATTGAGTTGATTAAGAATTATAATTACAATAAAGCTAAATCATATGAGGAAAGCGTTGTAGTTTTTCTCACAAAACACTGTGGATTGCTACCGTATTTCTCTAAATAGTTTTTTATTTTATTTTATTAGGGAAAGCACTGTAGTTTTTCTTACAAAACATTGTCAATTGCTACAACGTTTTTCCTTATGGATTTGTTTCCTTCCAAAATTATCTTTGTTGGTTTTTTTTAATATTTAGTTGGTAGAGAATTTAGCTTTGTAATTTTTTTTGTTTTTTATTAACAGAAAAGCTAAATCATGTGGCGAAAGCACTGTATCTTTCTTCACAAAATACTGTAGATTGCTACAAATCATTTTGTTCAGGTTCCGAGTTTTTTTATCACCAACACAACTTTTTTTTTTCGTCATGAAATATTTGCTCCATCATACATTTAGTTTCTATTATTTATCTAGCGTTGGTTCACAATTATAACACTATCAAGTACATTTTTTTTATAAACTCGCGGCAGCACGCGGGCATGTCATCTCATATAATCTATATCTATTGAATTGAAGGTGCAAAGCTATCCAATGATTGTAACCATTATATGTTGTGATTGAATAGTGAAAGGTATTCTCATATAACCTGTTTAATATTGTGGTAATAGTTGGTTTTTAAAATATTTTTTATTTGGAAATACATTAAAATAATGTTTTTTTAAAAAAATATTTTTAACATCAGCACGTCAAAACGATTTAAAAATATCAAAAAAATATTAATTTAAAATAAA
This sequence comes from Populus deltoides, assembly GCA_015852605.2. Classification (NCBI taxonomy): domain Eukaryota; kingdom Viridiplantae; phylum Streptophyta; class Magnoliopsida; order Malpighiales; family Salicaceae; genus Populus; species Populus deltoides. The sequence continues at coordinate 5,509,409 of CM027588.2, read as the reverse complement.
TAAAAAAACAAAAAATTCTTTTAAAACACAAAAACAAACATATTAAAAATAGTTTATGCATATCATTTACTAAGATCTTAAAAATATATTCTCTCTACACTGTGTATTTAAAAGAGCGAATCTTGTTGATGATAACTTCAAGATTCAAACTCAAAATTAAGAGAAAAGGAGAAAATCTCGCTACAGTACTTGGGATTGTCTCAACTAGGAGTGTTCAAAAAAACCGATTAACTGAAAAAACCGAGAAAACCGATGAAAAATTAACCGAGAAAACCGAACCTAGATAGAAAACCGATTAAACCGATTTTAAAACTATAAAATCTGGCCGGTTCGATTCGGTTCCGGTTTGACCACTTAAACAGGTGAACCGAACCGGTAGTATAAATACCACAGTAACTCAGTATGCCTAACCCTAATTCAATTCTTAACTGAAAAGCCGCCGCCCACACCAAAAAGCAAAGAGCCAAAGACGATTTATCGTCTAATTCTCCCTTCCGCATCTGTCTCTTCACAGATGCCCTTCCTTCACCTTCAATTTTCATCCTTCCTCTTCTCCCTTCCGTATCTGTCTCAGTGTCTCTTAACTCTCTTCCTTCAATTTGCATCCTTCCTCTTCTCCCTTCTGCATCTCCCGAAGAAAACCTCAGGCTTCTCTCTTCACTTGTAGGCTTGCAGCAGAACAACAAGGCTCCTCCATTGATAAGTGTATCACTGTAAATTTCTAGGCTATGTTTTGGTGTGCGTTAGTCCTGCTCCCTTGCAATTTGTTAGTGTCTTCAAATATGGGTTTAGTTTCAATCTTCTTCAATGTGGTCTAACCATCTTCTATGAACCATGCACTTGCTAGCCTTAGAAATTAAGAGGCATTACTTGTACTTCACTAGTAACATTTGTCCGAATCATGATCTGAATCTTTGATAGCTCCAGCTTATATGAACACAAAGTGACTGCTGTAGTTTTAATTTGGAGATAGAAATGAAGTTTCGAAATCTGAAGCTTTGAACAACACCACTTTGATCAGTAGGTTTTATTGAATGTAATGCTTCACTTACAAAAATTGCAGAAGTGCAGTTGATTGGAGCTCTGTCTTGTCTGAACCTTGGCATTTTCACTTTTGCTGAAGCAGTAAAGTTTGTTTTTATAAACTGGATTTCATGAAGGGATTAGGTTTCCCGGTTTTTTCCAAAAAAACCGGATTTAACCGAACCGAACCGGCTCGGTTTGAACCGGTTTCTGGTCCGGTTCGGTTAATATTTCTCCAAAATAGTAAAATTCAGTTTGGTTATTTTTTTAGTCTAAACCGAACCGAACCGTGAACACCCCTACTCTCAACGTTTGCACTGGATTTCATTTATAAATAAATATCTGCTTTTCATTTATTTTATTGTAAAATCATTACATAATAATTTTAATTAAACATATATTTTTTTAAATTATAACTAAAATTATTTTTTTCAATTTCTTTTTAACCGCAACAACTATCAGGGGTCGGGAACGGAAAAGACTTGTAGGTGAGCAAATCAGAGCAGTTTGTTTTCCATCAGCCAACCACGCAAAGAAGAAGCTTCATTTACTTGAGCAAAGATGGGAGAAGACTTTGCGTGTCAGTTCAACTTCAGTTCATCATTTTCCTTTTCCTTTTCTTTGTCAAATTGACGGGCTCCGTAGTCCATCGAGAGATTGTTTTGGGCCTTACGAAATCTTAATCCGAAATAGAGTTCAAAATATTATTATAACTCAGTTTGGCAGCTACTACTAATAACAAGAGAGTTAATTATACTCTTTTTATGGCCAGTAGTAAAAGTTTAAAACTAAAAAGTTTATTTTTTTTTATTTCAGTTTCAAGTTATATGGTTGTTAATATAATAGTTACGGGAGATTTACATAGTTATTAACATCAGAGCTTATGAAATTAGTTAAAGTGCATGCAAATTAGCCATGTTAAAAAAAATTATAAGTTAATTATTACTTGTTAAAATGATATATTAAAAAAAAAGATATCATGAAAATACATAATAAACATATTTGAAAACGTAGAGACATATTGGTATAATGACGGTACTTCCATTCTATGCTAACATTGTAAAGTACAATATTAAAATAAAATAAAAATGCTTGCAAGAAAATAAAAGCTTGTCGTCATATTAAAATATAATTATTTAATCCCTATGATTTTAAATCTATAATTAACATAATCTTATTTTATTAATTTCATATTTTTTTTTAATTTTTTTAATAAATATAAAAATTCAAATACATAGGATGAAAAGAAGGTATATTTCGTTAGCAAATAACTTAATTAGCCTTTCTCAATTCTAGTAAAAATCATTAATTTTGCTAAACTACAGAGTCTAAATCTTAACAACAACAACAATATACTAAAGTTTTCTATAAAAGATATGTAAGGTTTGCCAATTTTTGCAAAAGGGAAAGAAGAATACATTAATCTTAGATTGAAAAGTACAATATTAAAATGAACTAAGTGTCATATTAATTATGCCTTCTCTTTTTTCTCCGGGGAAAAACACAGCCAAAATCTCATCGAACCCTTCTACCCTTCTCTCTTGGCTTGGAATATTGCTTCCAATACATCTCCATCTCCATCCGGAGAATAAGAAAAACTAGAGCAGCCTGTCAAATCAAACTCATATATCTCATCTTCATCATTGGTATGCAGTAAACGGACTCCACGCTCAACCACTTGACAAAGATGTAATGGTAAGAGATTGCCATACATATCTTCCAGTTGGAATTTAACTGAAACCTCATTGTATTCTCTAAACATATCATTTTCTTTGGCAACTAGACAGGGATCAAATCCAACAAATATGTGTTCTGACTCGATACACTTCTCATCATACCAACCATGGAGATAGCAATACAGATCATGGCTATCACCGTGCTCATTGCTGAAGTGATATGTGCATTTAACTTGCAAACTATGGCCGAAAGAATGAAATGTAATGACAGCGCAAAGACAGAAACCCAAGAACTCGCTATTAACCCAATGTGAAGATAGTTGGAATGTTACTGTAGATCCCCAACTTTGATGACTAAACCACTCCGGAGTCACATCTCCAGGGAGGCAGAAAGTACATGCCCCTTCTGGAACATCGGGCAGCTGTAAACACAATTCAAATGGCATCTTTTTTAAATGAAAGGTGGCAAATAGAGATAAAAAAAGAATGTATGTCAGAGGTTTGAGAAACAGACCTGATGGCATAACCTTTTGGTATAAAGTTGAAATTTCAATAATGAGTACGCCAACATTTGATTGGTCTCACGCAACCTCGAGCAACGAGTGAAAATGAATTCAAAAATGTTCCCCTCAACTCCAGTTGATGAGCTTGATACTGTTCTCAATTTCTGGCAATCATGTGCATCTAACTTTGATAGCCGTGGTGGAAGCTCCGGTAATGATTCAAGTCTCCTTCAATTCCTTAATCCTAGATATTGCAACTCAAAGAGTTTATTGATGCTTATAGGTATAGTCCTCAAATTGTTTCCACTTAGATCTAACACTTCCAGTGACGATAAACGACCAAGACTGTCCGGCACTTTCGATAGACTGCAACCATCTAGATTTAGCTTACGCAAACAATCTAAATCCACGCATCTCTTGGGCAATTGCAAGTCAACAAAACATTCGATGTCTTTTAGATATTTGCAGTTTCTCACTTCCAAGAGGGCAAGTCCCTTCAGATTTCCAATCAGTGAAGGCAACTCTGTTATGCCTGTCTGATCTAAATAGAGATATCTCAAACATACCATCGGCTCCAAAACTTCTGGAAAATCCCTAAATTGGAGACAACCTGAGAGATTACGCCTTCGCAGGTTTTTCAACTTACAGATGCTGCCTGGAAGAATCTCAAATTGTTTGCAGTTTCGCAGGTGCAATTCATCAAGTTCACACAAACATTCAATTGAAGAGGGAATCTCTATTATTGCTGTCCCATCTAAATACAGCTCCCTTATATTTCTTGAAACCTTTGGAAACTCAGTGATACTTGAGCAACCAGAAAGATCAAGTTTTTCAAGACATCCCAACTTAGAAACCGCATTCGGCAGATTCTTTAGCCTGTTGCAGCCAACTAGATCTAAATAAATGAGTTCCCTTAGACCACCAATTGAAGATGGAAGTTCTTCTATTGCAGTTCCACTCAAGTACAAGTATCTAATATTCCTCGAAAAGTCAGGAAACCTGCTGATAGATGAGCAGCCAGAGATGTCGACGATTAGAAGAGATTTCAACAAATACATGTTTTCTGGAAGATTCACCAGGAGTTTGCAGTTCTTCAAATTCAACGTAACGAGTCTACTGAGTTCCCCAATTGATTGGGGAAGCTCTTCAACAGCAGTCTCATTTAAATTTAAATATGTCAGTTCCCTTGCAGTCTCTGGGCACTTCTTGAGATTTGAACAACTAGAAAGGTTAAGACTCTTCAGACATCTTGAATTAATTCTACTGGGAAGATTGATAAGGCTTGTGCAGCATCTCAAATCTAAATCAATAAGCTTGTCCAGATGCTGTATAGATAAAGGAACCTTAACCAAACTAGTACAGAATTGAAGATTCAATCTCTCAAGGTTTCTGGCCTTTGAAAGGTCTGGCAGGAAAGTTATGTGCTCACAATTGCTGAGGTTGACATCTTTTAAATTGACGAGATTCTGAAGCAAAATGAAACAACAGAAAGAAATTACATGTGCATACCACACCAAATTTCAAAGAAAGAACTATGCATGCATAGAGTTATTTTAGAATACCTGGTCTCCTCTCCACAGTTGTTTAACCTTGCTAGATGATAGGTTAAGTTCAACAAGGTTCTGTGGACGAAAACTGCAAGGCAAAGATGTCAAAGGGTATCCATCCCAATGAAGATACCTCAACTCTTCAGAAAGAGAATCAAGGCCATGAGGAAGGTGCACTCTGCATTTAGCTCCAGCTTCAGAATTATAAATTTTTAGCAGTCTAAGTTTATACATCCTTTCCAAGGCTGTAGAACTATACTCAATTTCTCTTATTTTTGAAACATCCAAGAATATCCCTTCAACTTACTTTCAACATATTATAAATTTTCAGCTGAGGATTTCTTTCAAGTTTATTCAATGCATTTTCCCAGTCCTCTTTCCTTTGGTCAAATAGAAAGGAACCCAAAACTTTAAGAGCCAATGGGTTTCCTTTAGCATAATTTACTGCCCTGATTGATAGGCCCATATAATCTTTTGGAATGTGGTTACCTTTGAAGACAGACAGACTGAAGAGTTGACGAGCTTCACTGCAATTTAATTCCTCAACCTCATATATTTCATCAGCCACATTCTTAAGCACTTGTCTATCTCTGGACGTTACAAGAATTCTACTTCCTGGACCAAACATATCATGCCTTTCAATTAAACATTCCACTTGTTCTACATCACTCACATCATCTAGAACAGTTAAAACTTTTTTGTGCCGGATCCTTTCCTTGATTAAAGTGGATCCCATGCGTGGAGTGTCAATACGTAGATTTTCCTGCTCTAATACTCTGGAAAGGAATTCCTCTCGCAAGCGAATCAACCCACCACATTCTTCCGATTTCTCTCTTACATTGGTAATAAAACAGCAGCTTTCATATTGACTTGAAATACTGTTGAAAACAGCTTCAGCCATAGTTCTCTTACCTATACCACCCATGCCCCATATTCCGATTATGCAAGCTTCAGATGATCTAATGCATAAAAGTGTTTTGAGTCATTCAATGCGTGAATCTATCCCATCTAGGCCCTTAGAGTCACCTAATGATGTGTGGTTCAATTTTTTCAAAATGAATTGCACAATTTCACTTACAAGTTTGGACTCAGGCCTACCAAATACAAGGAACAAGCGTTAGTAAAACAAAAGTTATCCCAAAAAAAAGTAAATAGAATAATGAAGATAATGCAAAGTATAATTTGGTTTGCATACTGAATAATGCTAGAAATAGTTAATTCTGTAATATCTGATATAATTGATGTGTTACCTCAAAAAGGATCGAGTTACTTCACCTAACTAAACAATGTACTAAGCTAGTAATTCGATAATTGCCAAGTGTTGATTCTTAAAAAACTTTTATTAGTAAAGAACAATGGCAGATTCTATTACCGTGTCCAGAAACATCTAGCCCCTTTGTCTAATAGAATCTGGGAAAATCTGTTCCGCTGTATTGTCATTTGGTTGAAAGTCTTGAATTTTATGGCACTCATTGTTATTTAGTTTATGCTCCTTACAACACGCATTTTGCGGCTAATCTTTATATTTTTAAAGTCTGTTAGGTATTGTGATAGTGATTGTTTTTCAAAATGTTTTTCGTTTAAAAATATATCAAAATATTTTTGTTTATTTTATTTTTGGCATGAAAACGATATAAAAACAACAAAAAAATATTAATAATTTAAAGCAAAGAAAAAAATAAAATTTAATTTAATTTTTTTCAAAAATACTTTTGTTGTAAAAACAAACCGGATTTTAGCTAAATAACCTCTTTTTTTTTAGCACAATCATGTCTTGAGTTGCTCACTTATTCTAGTGAAAATTGGGTTGATGATCCCACTAATCATCACTAAGCTAATGGATATTATTTCTTCCTCAGGGATTCAATCATTTCATAGAAAAAAGAAAAATATATTTTCTTCTCGCCCTGGTATATATAGAAGTAGAACACCATGCTTTTACAGATATATGCTCAGAATTAAGAATAAGTGTTTTATGAAATATATGTATTTTATTTGTTATGGTGAGTAATTTAATTAGGTTATTTATTTTTAATTGATATAAATTTTTAATTAAATATAATTATTTGATCTTATGATTAAATAATTAAAATATAATTATACCAAAGAAAAGCAGGTTAATTAGCTCTTCATTTCATCCATTAAAGTTTGAATTTTGTCAAAATTTGCAAAATTCAAAATTAAATTGGTACATCACTAATTAAAATAAATAAAAGAATAAACCAAGTGTCTGTTAAAGCTGCAGTTAAATGACTAACAATTGCAGCTAAAGAATAGAGACTTCTGGAAGAGAAAAGTTGAAGCAGAAAAAGATAATAATTTCATAAATTGAGAACAACAATGAGAGATTATTACAACCAAACTGAAAATACTGAAATAAAAATGCTGAAAAATCTCAACAACAATGAGAGATTATTGGTCACAAGTTTGAAGACTAATCACAAGTTGCAGCAGAATCTGTTATAAAACAGTGACTTCAAAGACTAAGTCACAAGTTTCTATCTTCAAGACAGATTCTCATAAATTAGTCTCATAGATTCTAACAGTGTCATATTAAAATTTTCTTGGACTCGGCAGCAATTCGCCCCACTATATTGTCAAGTGTCAAAATAATTATTAAATTATTTCTACCGTAAAACCCAAGTGTCATATTAATTATGCCTTCCCTTTTTTCTCCGGGGAAAAAAATAGCCAGTTTCATCCCATCCCATGCCTTGGAACCTTGCTCTCTTGGCTTGGAACATTGCTTCCAATCCATCTCGATCCAGAGGATAAAAAAAAATGAGAGTAGCCTGGCATGGTCACATTAAACCGATATATCACATCTTCATCATTGACATGCAGTAAACGGACCCCACACTCAACTACTTGACAAAGATCTAATGGTAAGAGATTGCCGCTCATATCTTCCAGTTGGAATTCAACTGAGACCTCACTATATTCATTAAACATATCCTGTTCATTGGCAACCAGACAGGGATCAAATCCTATGAATATGTGTTCCGAGTCCATGCGCCTCTCATCATACCAACCATGGAGATAGCAATAGAGATCATGGCTATCTCCGTGCTTATTGCGGAAGTGATATGTGCATTTAACTTGCAAACTATGGCCGACAGAACAAAATGCAATGATAGTGCAAAGAGAAAAACCAAAGAACTCGCTATTAGCCCAATGTGAAGATAGTTGGAATGTTACTGTAGATCCCCAACTTTGATGGCTAAACCACTCTGGAGTTACAGATCCAGGAAGGCAAAAACTGGATGTCCCAGCTGGTACCTGTTAACACAATTCAAATAGCATCTTTTTAAAATGAAAGGTGGCAAATAGAGGGAAAAAAAATGATGTATATCAGAGGTTTGAGAAACAGACCTGATGGTATAACCTTTCGGTATAAAGTTCAAATTTCAATAATGAGTACGCCAAGATTTGATTGGTCTCAAGCAACCTCATGCAATTAGTGAAAATGAATTCAAAAATGTTCCCCTCAACTACAGTTGATGAGCTTGATTCTAGATAATGCAACCTCTCGCAATTGTCTGCATCCAACTTTGATAGCCGTGGTGGAAGCTCCGGTAATGATTGAAGTCTCATGCAATTCCATAATCCTAGATATTGCAACTCAAAGAGTTTATTGATGGTTATAGGTATAGTACTAAAATCGTTTCCACTTAGATCTAACACTTCCAATGACGATAGACAACCAACACTGTCTGGCACTTCCGATAAATGGCAACCATCTAGATTTAGCTTACGCAAACAATCTAAATCCACGCATCTCTTGGGCAATTGCAAGTCAACAAGACATTCGATGCCCTTTAGATATTTGCAGTTTCCCACTTCCAAGCAGGCAAGTCCCTTTAGATTTCCAATTGGTGAAGGCAACTTTGTTATGCATATCTGATCTAAATAGAGATATCTCAAACATACCATCGGCTCCAAAACTTCTGGAAAATCCCTAAATTGGAGGCAACCTGAGAGATTAAGCCTTCGCAGGTTTTGCAACTTACAGATGCTGCCTGGAAGAATCTCAAATTGTTTGCAGTTTCGCAGGTGCAATTCATGAAGTTCACACAAACATTCAATTGAAGAGGGAAAATTGCTGTCCCATCTAAATACAACTCCCTTATATTTCTTGAAACCTTTGGAAACTCCGTGATACTTGAGCAACCGGAAAGATCTAAATAAATGAGTTCCCTTAGATCACCAATTGAAGATGCCAGTTCTTCTATTGCAGTTCCATTCAAGTACAAGTATCTAATATTCCTCGAAAACCCAGGAATCCTGCTGATAGATGAGCAGCCAGAGATGTCGACGATTAGAAGAGATTTCAACAAATACATGTTTTCTGGAAGATTCACCAGGAGTTTGCAGTTCTTCAAATTCAACGCAACAAGTCCACTAAGTTCACAAATTGATTGGGGAAGCTCTTCAATAGCAGTCTCATTTAAATTTAAATATGTCAGTTTCCTTGCAGTTTCTGGGCACTTCTTGATATTTGCACAACCAGAAAGGTTCAGAGTATCCAGACAACTTGAATTAAATCTACTGGGAAAATTGATGAGTCTTTTGCAGCCTCTCAAATCTAAATCAACAAGCTTGTCCAGATGCTGAATAGATGAAGGAAACTTAACTAAACTTTTACAGAATTGAAGATTCAATCTCTCAAGGTTTCTGGCCTTTGAAAGGTCTGGCAGGAAAGTTATGTGCTCACAATTGCTGAGGTTGACATCTTTTAAATTTCCGAGATTCTGAAGCAAAATGAAATCAACAGAAAGAAATTACACATGCATACCACACTAAATTTCAAAGAAAGAAGTATGCATGCATAGAGTTATTTTAGAATACCTGGTCTCCTCTCCACAGTTGCTTAACCTTGCTAAATGAAAGGTTAAGCTCAACAAGGTTCTCTGGACAAAAATTGCAAGGCAAAGATGTCAAAGGGTATCCATCTCAATGGAGATACCTCAACTCTTCAGAAAGAGACTCGAGACCATGAGGAAGGTGCACTCTGCATTTAACTCCAGCTTCAGAATTATAATTTTTTAGCAGTCTAAGTTTATACATCCTTTCCAAGGCTGTAGAACTCAACTCAATTTCTCTTATTTTTGAAACATCCAAGAATATCCCTTCAACTTTTTCAGTTCCCTGAAAACCAGTGAAGGAGAAACAAATTTAAGCAAGATTTTATACTTACTAGCACAACCATATTGCATAGCATATGAAAAGGAAAACTTTGGTGTATATGAATCTCACCAGATTAGTGGTCAACACTTGATATACATCTTTAGGACTCCACAATCTGCTTTGTCTTCCTAGCTCGTCAACAGATTCTTTACGAACTACATCGTGGGCCATTTCTTGCAAAAGATCATGCATTTCAACCTTGTCATCTGAAATTTTAATGAGACACCTGTCAATGAGAACACTAAATCCAATATCTGTTTTGAAACCGCAGCCGTCTAGTATCCGCTTTACAAAATCAACTCGATGCCCTTTAAAAAAACATGCAATGTCGAGAAATATACTCTTCGTGTTATGATCACGTAGTGCATCAAAGCCTATTCTCAGCAAGTCATAAATATTCAACTCAGGAAAGCTTTCAATCTCATTTAATTGAGATTCCCAAAAATGTCTCCCTTTGTCAAATAAGAAGGAACCCAAAACTTGAAGAGCTAACGGGTTCCCTTTGGCATAATTTATTGCCGTGATTGACAACTCCATATAAGCTTCAAGGGGGTGGTTTCTCTTAAAAGCATTCAAGCTAAAGAGTTGAAGGAAGGTGCCCACCCTATTCTTGCTGCTATCTCTATATATCTTCGATTATGCGTGTGGCTGCTCACTGCTAGGTGGTATCCAACCTCCCAAAGCTCATTGAAGGTCTGAAGTGATTGGCCAAGTCTACTCCCATGGTGGACTGTTCCATCAAGGGATCTTCTTTATTGGAAACCAAACCATCACTGCAGCTATTTCAATGTCCTTTTCATCACCAACCAAGTCTTTATCAATGTCAATAGCATCAGATTTATTGACCATCAATGTTGACGGGAGCAGAGCTGTGACCCTTAATTCCAATTGCATCAGATCCATTGCCATCAAACTTCTCCTTGGTCCCATCCGGCACAAACCTCCAAGGATCAAACGATGCTAATAATCTTTTTTTTTTATTTGTGTCTTTGCAGATTTTGCTTCAGCAAGACCTGCCCCCCCCTGATGATCATCGTAATATTTTGTATGGGCTCACTTTCATCTTCTCATTGAATTACCACGGAGTTGTTGTAACAGTAGCCGCAGAGTCAACAAATCCTTCAGCTTTAAAAGCAGTGACAATTTGCAGTTATAGCTGCAGCTTCCACTCGTAGTAAAACACCAGCAACTAGTAAAGGAAGTGTTTATTCAGACCACATTTCATCATCATCATCTATGGCCACCAAGTTCCCTCATGTATTTTCTGCATTTCCTCAAAATCTGGTTCAAAGCAGCTGATATCACGCCACATTTAGTTGTATTAACCACTCCTATTGAAGTATCGAGATGATTTGTTGCGTGACTTCAAGAATATTGAGAACTTTATAATCAACATCGCGGTTTCTGCAGTTCACCACGAGACTAGTATCTATTCATCACCTTTTGCAGTTTTTCCGACTAAAAGAACACTGCATTTCCTTTCTTTCTATTATAACTGGCACGACTCCTCCCTCTCCTTTTACTATCAGCACAGCCTCCACCAGTCTTAGCAGGTATGCATGGGGGTCTCTCTCTCCCTTTTTTTTTTCTTTTTTTTTCGTATATTGTTGCAGCATTTTATGGTGTCCTTATTCCTGATGCTACCACCATGCTCTGCAACAACACCAATGCTAACTTCACATACCTTCTCCACTGTATCGATCCAAGCAATAAGAAAGAATGCATCGCTAGCCAAAGAAGCTCCCTTGACCTCATCTCCTGCTTTCCTCATGGATATTCTCAAGCTTTCTAAGCGATTTGACTGCCCGTTTCCCATGCCTAGCATACAATTATTCTTTGTAATGACGTTGCTCTTAACAGCTGCACTATTGAAAATTTGCTGCCGGAGAACTTGGGACGCTTGTAACTTGAACATCAATCACTACGTACTGTTTCTGGTGTAGGGCTGGAACAGAGCTGAGATGGAGCTGTGCTGTGGAGGACGGCTGTGATCTCGGTGCTGTTGGAGGAATGAAGAGTTGCTTGATGTTAAAGCTGATGCTGGTGCTGTATTTCGTGGTGGACCGAGTTAGAGCTGCTGTTGATGAAGACTCCAGCTGCTGGTGTGTCGAAGACTCTAGCTGCGTCAGTTGTGGAGCAACAGAGATGGACGATGCTTAGCTTATGGTGGATGTAATGAAGAAGCTGGTAGCCACTGCTCCAACCCACTATCATCTATTTATTGCCGAACTAGCAGATGCTGTTCAAATTTTGACAAAATCTGCCATGGTTGAGTTACACGGTGAAGCAGTGAAAGCACTTCTCAGTACAACATCCTCTGATTGCCTTTGCCCAACCAATCCTTCTACAGCAACTGCTCAAAGACTAGAACCCGCTTTCTTTTTCCCAACGAATCAATAACAAGCTGCTGTAGAAGTAGCAGCTGCTACGACCAGCCAGCATGAGTCCTTCCCATGTTGCCGACAATGTTGCTTCTTCAAATAGCTAAAGTTCTGCTTCAATGAACACCACGACATTAGCAATAACTGGCGCTACAACAATGAACTTCAACTACCCAAACTTCCCAGGAAATGAAACTCAAATACTTGGCAATTTTGCAGAATGGCGCGTACCGGATTCCAATCCCTGCACATGTTGGGGGCAGAATAACTTACAGAGGAACTCATCCTCAGGCTATGCCTTTGTTTAATGGATCAATTTTATTCTCCTTGAATGCCTCATCCTTCACAGCTTTAGTGACAGCAGCGGCCATCCACCCAGACACAACAAAGCCAACAGGGGTCATCAAAATCCAATTCACTCCTATGTGGCTATTCAACTGTTGACAGTCGAGTTTTCTAAGAGAAAAGTCACCACCTCCAGTATTCGAGCAGAGATCAATACAATATTTATTTCTCCTGTGGTAAATGAAGCCAACGCAATCTTTTTTCAAAAATTAAAAGGACTATTGGAGACCAAACAAAAGGGAAGGTCATAGCCGGAGTATGCTGATGATTTCTCATGCTTTGGATTTTTTTTGTTTTGGTGATACTGGCTTATTGACTCTATGTTAAGAATACATTTTTTTATGTAATAGAATTCTTCTTTTTATTAATAAAGTGTCTTATCACCTGATTTTCCATGTTATAATTGTGTTATGAGGTTTACTTATCCCTCTTTTTTCATGCGAACAATCATATCGGCTCGAATAGCTTTAAAGGATGATGTGCGACTGTACTTAGAATAAATTCTAAGTTGCCTACGTACCTTTATGGATAAAGGATCAAGTCACAACGTAGTTCAAATTTTATTTTTTTTGTCAAAGACTTTTTTTTTTTTGCGTGACTGTACTCGGAATGAATTCCAAGTTGCCTACGTACCTTTGTGGATAAAGGATCAAGTCATAACGTAGTTCAATTTTGTTTTTTTTTGTGCCTTTCACAGTTTTAGCTCATGCGGGCCAGGAGCTACATCAGATTTCAAGCATAGTATCTTTTCAAGAATTTGCCATTGATAGGCCCAATCCTCAATCCATTCTCATCAACAATTTTGTAAGCTCCATTGGTGTAGACTTCTTGAAACACATAAGGGCCATCCCATTTGGAGAGGAATTTGCTGCCCATGCGTTTTGACATGATTATTGGGCATCGTACTGCCAAGACAAGATCTCCTTCTTGGAATGAGCGTGGTCGCACCTTCTTGTTGAAAGCCCTACAAAGTCGTGCTTGATAACATTCTAATCGTTGTTGTGCCTCAAGACGTTTTTCATCTAAAGCTTCAAGCTCTTCAAGGCGTAGACGAACATTGTCTTCATTGGAAAGTCCTTCTTGGATTGCGATTCTCAAAGATGGAATTTGACATTCTAGTGGAAGAACGACCTTGACCCCGTATACCAAGGAATATGGAGTAGCTTGAGTTGGTGTTCGGAATGTAGTACGATAAGCCCATAACGCCTCCCCAATTCTCTCATGCCAGTCCTTCTTGAGCGATTCACCACCTTCTTGAGAATATTGCATAAAGTCTTGTTAAAGGCTTAGCACAAACCATTAGCCGGAGCATTGTACATAGAAGAGTTATGTTGTTTGAAGCTGAATTTTGCACACAACTTGTTCATGGCTGTATTGTAGAACTCCTTTCCATTATCGGTTATGATGTATCTTGGTACCCCATAACGGTAAATGATGTTTGTTCGAATGAAGTTTACAACTGTCTCTTTCTTGACCTCTTTTAATGCTGCAGCTTACGCCCACTTTGAGAAGTAATCTGTTGCAGCCAATATGTAAAGATGCCCCCCAGAGCTTTTCGGCAATGGTCCTACCACATCAAGTCCCCAAGCATCAAAGGGCCAAGAGGCAACTGTCGGGTGTAAAGGCTCGGGTGGCTGATGGATCAAATTAGCATGCAATTGACAACTTTGACATTTTCTAGCATAGTCCATGCAATCCTTCACCATTGTTGGCCAGTAATATCCCATTCTTTTGATTCGGAAGTGAAGTTTAGGGCCTGATTGGTGTGCTCCATAGATCCCTGAGTGAGTTTCCTCTAGTGCTTTTGTTGCTTCTTCTTCTCCGAGACAACGCAAAAAGACTTCGTCAAAAGAGCGTCGGTAAAGAGTGCCTTGAAAGTATATGAAGCGAGAAGCTCTTCGCCTCACCTCTGTCTTATGGCGTAGGTCTTTAGGTAGCTTTCCATGTCTCAAATAATCGATAAGTGGCTGACGCCAGTCTTCTCTTTCAATCTTGTAGACAGAAACTACACCCACTTGTTCTTTCTCTTCTATGTCATGATTTAGTGGTGGAACGACCCATCTTTGACATACAGGGACTTTTATCTCCTCACTACATGATGCTAATGTTGACGCAAGATTTGCTAAGGCATCGGCTTGCTTATTCTCTTTTCGTGGCACATGTTCTAAAGTAACGCAATCAAGTGATGTTATCAATTTAAGTGCATACTTGTGATATGGGATGAATTCTGGCTTCTTAACTTCATATAGTGAGAGGAGTTGTCTGATGACTAATTGAGAATCCCCAAAAACTTTAAGGCGAGACATCTTTATATTCACTGCCATTTCCAACCCAAGAATCAAGGCTTGATATTCGGCCATGTTATTAGAACAACATTCAATAAGTGAAAAGGAGAAAGGCAAGACCTCTCCTTCTGGTGTGATGAATATAACCCCAGCACCGGCTCCATCTTGTCGTGCTGCGCCATCAAAGAACATTCTCCATGGTTCTGACAGTTCAATAAATAGAACATCCTCATCAGGTAGGTCTTCAGAGAACTTCCATTTATCGGGAATGGGATGATCAGCCAGAAAATCAGCTAGTGCTTGCCCCTTGATAGCTTTTTGTGAGACGTAGACAATTTCAAATTCTTGAAGCAATAAAGCCCATTTTGCCAATCTTCCTGATAATACTGGTCTTGAGATGATGTACTTGAGGGGATCAGCTCGGGAGATTAATCTTACTAAATGTGCTTGGAGGTAATGCCTTAACTTCTTTATTGCAAACATCAATGCTAGACATGTCTTCTCTATTGGGGAATAATTCAGTTCAGCCCCATTTAATGTCCTACTAAGGTAGTAGAGAGCACTTTCCTTGCCTTCATCATTTTGTTATGCCAACAACACTCCTAAGGAACGTATTTGAGCCGCGATATAGAGGATAAGTGGACGTCCCTGTACCGGTGCTCGAAGGACTGCTGGGTTCAACAAGTATTCTTTTATCTTGTTGAAGGCATTAGTACAAGCTTTATCCCAATAGAATGATGTATCCTTCTTCATTAAGTGGGTGAATGGTTGACATCGGCCTGCTAAGTTAAAAATAAATCTCCGTATATAGGCCAACTTTCCTTGGAGACTCTTCAACTCATGGATGTTTCTTGGCTCTGGCATTTTTAGAATGGCCTCGATCTTAGACTGATCAATCTCAATTCCTCGATGTCGAACTATAAACCCTAGGAATTTGCCTGAGGACACACCAAATGCACATTTCAATGGGTTCATTTTTAGTTGGAATCGACGTAATCGTTCAAACACCAAACGAAGATCCTACAAATGATTTTCCTTTTCTTTTGATTTCACCACGAGGTCATCAACATAGCATTCAACATGTTGGTGAAGCATATCATCAAAAATCTTTTGCATCGCCCTTTGATAAGTGGCACCTGCATTCTTTAAGCCAAAAGGCATGACTTTATAACAATATATCCCTTTTGGAGTTCGGAAAGCCGTCTTCTCCTCATCTGCGGGTGCCATTCGAATTTGATTATAGCCAGATGAACCGTCCATGAAGGTTAATCTCCCATGACCCGTGGTAGCATCTACCATGATCTCAGTAATTGGAAGTGGAAAGTCATCTTTGGGACAAACATTGTTAAGGTCTCGAAAATCCACACAAACACACATTTGGCCATTCTTCTTTTTTACTGGCATAATATTTGAAATCCACGTAGGATACTTGACCTCACGAATGAAACCTGCTTGGATAAGTTTATTGACTTCAGCCTCAATCTGTGATATGAGTTCAGGACGAAAGCGACGCTGAGTTTGTTTTACAGGTCTAGCCCCATGTTTCACTGCTAGTTGGTGGACAGCGACCCTTGGGTCTAAACCTGGCATTTCATCATAGGACCAAGCAAAGATATCTCGATATTCCATCAGAAGTTCCATGTAATTCGTTTCCTCTCCGGATGATAAGTTTGCATTGATGAAGGTTGGTCGTGGATTTTCAACAGTTCCTAAGTTAACCTCTTTAAGTTCATCCATTGTAGGCTTATTTTCTGATTCAAGGGAAGATGGAGCTTCCTCAACATCTTCTTCGACGACAAACTTATCATTATCATCTTCTTCAATAGTGATGTGATTTGAAGTGAGACATATTATTTCATCTTCTTCTTCTTCATTAGAGGGGTTTGTTATCACTATTGTGCGTGTTTTTCCTTTCAATGTCTCTTCAGCACTCACCACCCATTCACATTGTCTCTTCATGCGTGAAGGTATTTTGCTACGAAGAACCTTTGAATCACCCATCAAACTTGTTTCTTTTGACATGGATTGTCCAAGTCTTGCAAAGACTGGTGTACGTTTTAGCACCCTTCCATTATTTTGGGTTCCAATCCTAGTAAAAACAGGAGCACGACTTGTAGTCCCACCAAGACGATCCCAGACTGAAGCTCTAAGAGGTGTCGGCTGACTTTGTTGTTTGTCCTTCACTTCTTCCGCACTTATGTACCATGAGGCTTCTTTATTAATATGAAAATACAGTGGTGTGGAAGACTCATATCCAAGACCAGCCCTCAAAGTTTTGCCAGAAGTTTTCTTCTCTCTCCATGCCTTTCTAGTCCTTGCAGAGACTTGTTTATCTTCAAGTTGAGTCGTATCACCATCCTTTGATATCTCGTTGATGTCTTCACGACTATAGCCAGCCCTGGCTAAAAGCTTGTAAGCGTTGGGATCAAAGCCATTTGACCGTTTATCAGGGAGTCCTTTAAGATTTATCACCACCGACTCAGTTTGATGAACAAACCCTTTTAGTAAAGGTTTTCAAACCTTGTTCAAGGCAAGATTAGTAGCTGGCAAGGTCAAGTTTTCAAGCTCTTTATTAATCTTTTCTTCATCCTTTGCAAAAGAAGACTGGCCCTCTTTTCTTGCTGATACTGGAATATATCGAGGTCTGCGCTTTACGTGGTGGTTTATTGTCAACAAAGTTTTCTACCACCTTTTATTTTCCCTTATTCTTTGTTGGCTGAGACACCCCTTCATTTGCAGATAACTTATGCCCTTTTGAGCTTTTAGAGTCAATTATTCCCTCTTCTAAGTGGTTAGGTGGTGATCGTAGTTCTTCCATCATATTTGACTTGAAATAGAATTTTACGTCTGCAAAGTGAGCTTCAGCTATGGTGAAGGGATCGGTGTCTGCCATTATCTTTCTTACTTGTCCATCTCGGCAATACTTAAAACATTGGTGGAGTGTTGAGGAGATGATACCATTTTCATGTATCCATGGTCGCCCAAGCAACATATTGTAGGTAGTTTTGGCTTCTATGACATGGAAAAGTGCATTGGATTCCATATCTTCCATGTGCATCGCAAGTCTTATCTTTCCTATAGCATTTTGCCCTCCTTGATTAAAACCTTGAATCATCAGATGACTTGGGAAGAGTTCATCCATAGGAATCCCTAGCTCTCTCATGGTCTTAAGAGGTAGTATATTGACCGCCGAGCCATCATCCACCAAGATGCGATTCACTATCTTTTCATCAACATATCCTTTAATGAAAAGAGGTTGGTTATGGAGTTTTGATCCAAGCAACAAGTCTTCATCGTTGAAGGATATCTCTGTTGTGCATACACCATGAGATAAGTTTGAAGAGTCATCATGACTTTTCTTCATGACATAATCAATAGGAGTTTTCTCTTCATCAACCTGATAGCAAGCAACAGGTACATTTTCAATTCTTTTCATTTCTGTTGGCATGTACTCATTCAGTGTAACAGGCTTTCTTATACTTTGAGCTGAAAAATCCTCTTTTCTAACTGGTATGGATTTTTGTTGAGTTTTTCGGCGTATCGGCTCACCAATTAGCTTCCTCACCATTGAGATCCTCATTCTTGTTGGCTTTGTCATTTGCATGTGCTTCCTCCTTCCTCTTCTACGTGTGACTAAAGTCCATCCTTCATCATCATAATTTTCAGACCATTCAGGCTTCAAGTCGTCAACTTGAGGTGTGAGGGTTATACATGGAGTTTGACTTGAGGATGCACTGAAGCTCATCGAGAAAATGACATCAAGTCTTATAGGTTCACAGGAGCCGAAACTTATTGTAGAGAGTGATTGACATGGTCCTAAATTGACCATGGTTGTGATATTAGAGGCTGCTATTTCATCATCAAAAACGATATCTCCATTCTCGTGTAGCCTCATGATCTTGTCTTTCAACACAAAACACTTCTCTACGGGATGACTGATTAAGCGATGATATTTGCAATAATTCGGATTATCTACTTGGTTTGCTTCTTCAGGGCGTTTCACCTCCGGCAACTCAATGATATTTGCCTCAAGCAGATCATCCAGCATCCTAGATATGTCTGAGTCAGGGAATGGATACACTTTTTCTTGTCGCTCTTTCAATGATGGTTTCTTTCTTTCACCCTTTTGAAAAGTAGTCGGCGCTGCATGATCATTCCTCTTAACTCCAGTTGGTACCCTTACAGCAGTCGAGTTAACTACTAACGATTGCTTTCCCTCGACCTTCAGAGTGCTCTTTCCAAATCTACGACCTTCAGGCTTATTTCTTTTAGGCTCTTGCATAGGTGACAATGAACTTTCAGCCGCCGCAATGCTAAGTTCCATATCATGTGCATGAGTAGCTAATTCTTCGAAAGACTTTGGTTTGATACCTTGTAGGATATATCGTAGTCCCCAATGCATCCCTTGAATACATATGTCTAGCGCAGAAGTTTCGGTGAGTCGATCTCTACAGTTGAGGCTAAGGTTTCTCCACCGATGAATGTAATCGATGACAAGCTCTTCCTTCCACTGACGTGCATTAGTGAGTTCAATCATGCTAACCACACGACGAGTGCTGTAAAAGCGGTTAAGAAACTCACGCTCCAACTGCTCCCAAGTATTAATCGAGCAAGATTCCAAGTCAGTGTACCAGTCAAAGGCATTACCTTTCAAGGAACGAACAAACTGTTTTACCATGAGATCACCATTAGTCCCGGCATTGTTGCAAGTCTCCACAAAGTGAGCTATATGTTGTCGAGGATTTCCCTTGCCATCGAACTGTTGAAACTTTGGTGGTTGGTAACTTAGAGGCATCTTTAACAGGTCGATTCTTTGGGTGTACGGCTTCGCATATGAATATGATGGTTGAATTGAGCTTTCCACCTGGTCTGTGATGGCTTCCTTGATGAGTTCTTTCAGTTGATTTGTGGTGAAGATGCCATCAGTAATACCATGTATATTCTTCATAGCTCCGATTGCAGACTCCTCAATGACATCTAGTTGATTTACTTGAAAAGCCTTGGTAGTCGAGGTTTGGCCTCCTTCGTTCAAGCTCTCAAGTTTGTTCATCAACTTTGCTATCTCGTGGTCTTTTGCCTTGAGTGAAGTCGAAAGCCCCTCGACGAGTTTTATCAAGTTAGCCACTTGATCTTCTAAAGATGTTGTCTCGGTCATCATCACTGACATGGTGATAGAACCCGAAGCCTTACTTGGTGATTGACACGGAGAAGTTTCCATAGGTGAATTGTCAAAGTCGCTTTGAGTGCTGAAGACAATTTCGCGTGCCTCACTTGACTTTTGTAGTGAAGTTGCTTGTGGCTTCATCTTTGAGGCGACATCTTGTGCCCCTCTTGCATTCGAAGTTGATGTTAACTTGAGAATCGGCCTAGTTTGTGCATACAACTCGACGATGGATTTTGTTTTCAATGGCGGGGTTGAAGAATCTTCAATAGTATGCTGGCGACTTGAATCCGTAGCCTTGTTGCTCTTGGATGCCACAATGGTGATCATGTTCCTCCTAGTTGCCATTGAGAGTTTGTTGAAAATTCTTTCTTGAAGGGAAGAGATGAGAGGTAGAGATATCCCCAGTGGAGTCGCCAGAAATTTGTAGACACAATTTTGAGCACCTGAAATTCAACAAGCACACGTGTGCAAATATATGATTTTATTAAATATAAGAATGGGTACAATCTCTATGTAATATATTCTTTCAAAAGAATATGGCAATCCTCTGATTCTTCCCTTGGATTTGATGTATGGTGACTTGATTTATTTGAGTAATCAAGCCAAGATTTGTGCTTTGCAAGAACGCGAATTTGGGCGTGTATTACGAAGCGAGATTTGGTGATTTGATGATTTGAAGAGTACCTTTGATTCGTCTTCAAAGTGTTGCTGAAGAACTCTTATGGGACGTTTAGGCTTGATCCAACAGAGCTTCGTTCTTTGTAGACTTCAAGCGTAGATGAAGGAGGCTTGAGAACTCTTTAAGAGAGCTTCCTTGCTTGAAGAGAGAGAGAGAGAGAGCGAGAGCTTCCTTACTTGCAGAGCTTGTCTTAAAGGAAATTTATATCTCCTGGAATCCTCCTTCCTTTAGGTTGAGGCCCTCTATTTATAGAGATATGTAAGGGCTCTCAGGTCCTTTCCCAATGCCACATGGCATAATTTTATTGGTTGATATATATTGACGGGATCTTGCATTTATGACAAGATATCTGATGGGATCTTGTATTTATGACAAGATATCTTGAATATCTCATCCCAAGTGTCAACTTTTCATTGGCTAAGAAATATATGAAGGCTCATTTATTTTCCATGTCATTTATTTTAATTTTATTTTATCCTTTCTTTTAAAGAATAAAATAACACATGGTGAAATTTGATTGGTAGAAAATTTGTGTTTCTACATATGCAAAAGGGAAAGAAGAATACATTAATCTTAGATTGGTACATGAAATGAACACATCACTGATAAAAATAAATAAAAGAATAACCTACTTAGAGTTTCTTGTAATATCTAATTACCTCCACTAATTAAAATTTTCTTGTAATAAGAGAATACATTAATCTTAGATTGTCATATTAAAATTTTCTTGGACTCGGCAGCAATTCGCCCCACTATATCCTTGTCAAAATAATTATTAAACGAGGTTCTCTTTTTTCTCAACCTTGCTCTCTTGTCTTGGAACCTTGCTATATTGGTTTTTAACCTTGCTCTCTTGGCTAGGAACCTTGTTTCTAGTCCATGTTTATCTTTGGCATCCAGTAGACGGAGCCCACACTCGTGCACTTGACAAAAATCTAATGGTAAGAGATTGCCGTTCATATCTTCCGGTTGGAATTCAACTGAGACCTCACTGTATTCACTAAACATATAATCTTCTTTGGCAACCAAGCAGGGATCAAATCCCACGAGTATGTGATCTGAGTCGATGCACTTCTCATCATACCAACCATGGAGATAGCAATAGAGATCATGGCTATCACCTTGCTCATTGCTGAAGTGATATGTACATTTAACTTGCAAACAATGGCTGAAAGAACGAAATGCAATGACAGCGCAAAGAGAGAAACCCAAGAACTCGCCATTAGCCCAATGTGAAGACAGCTGGCATGTTACTGTGGATCCCCAACTTTGATGGCTAAACCACTGAGGAGTCACACCTCCAGGGAGGCAGAAACTACATGCCCCTTCTGGAACATCGGGCAGCTGCTAAAACATTCAATTCAAATAACATCTTTTTAAAATGAAAGATGGTAAATAGAGAGAAAAAAAAGATGTATATCAGAGGTTTGAGAAATAGACCTGATGGTATAGCCTTTTGGTATAAAGTTGAAACTTCAATAATGAGTACTTCAAGATTTGAAATTTCAACAACCTCAAGAAATTAGTGAAAATGAATTCAAAAATGTTCCCCTCAACTACAGTTGATGAGCTTGATACTAGATAATCCAAACTTTCGCAATTGTCTGCATCCAACTTTGATAGCCGTGGTGGAAGCTCCGGTAATGATAGAAGTCTCTTGCAATTCCTTAATCCTAGATATTGCAACTCAAAGAGTTTATTGATGCTTATAGGTATACTCCCAAAATTGTTTCCACTTAGATCTAACACTTCCAGTGACGATAAAAGACCAAGACCGTCCGGCACTTCCAATAGACTGCAACCATCTAGATTTAGCTTACGCAAAAAATATAAATTCATGCGTCTCAAACATTCGATGTCTTCTAGATATTTGCAGTTTCCCACTTCCATGCAGGCAAGTCCCATCAGATTTCCAATCGGTGAAGGCAATTTTGTTATGAGTGTCTGTTCTAAATAGAGATATCTCAAACATACCATCGGCTCCAAAACTTCTGGAAAATTCCTAAATTGGAGGCAACCTGAGAGATTAAGCCTCCGCAGTTTTCTCAACTTGCAGATGCTGCTTGGAAGAATCTCAAATTGTTTGCAGTTTCGCAGGTGCAATTCAGCAAGTTCAAACAAACATTCTATTGAAGAGGGAATCTCTCGTATTGCTGTCCCATTTAAATACAGCTCCTTTATATTATTTGAAACCTTTGGAAACTCCGTGATACTTGAACAACCGGAAAGATCTAAATAAATGAGTTCCCTTAGATCACCAATTGAAGATGGCAGTTCTTCTATTGAAGTTCCATTCAAGTACAAGTATCTAATATTCTTCGAAAAGTCAGGAAACCTCCTGATAGATGAGCAGCCAGAGATGTCGACGATTAGAAGAGATTTCAACAAATATATGTTTTCTGGAATATTCACCAGGAATTTGCAGTTCTTCAAATTCAACGCGACAAGTCCGCTGAGTTCCCCAATTGATTGGGGAAGCTCCTCAACAGCAGTCTCATTTAAATTTAAATATGTCAGTTTCCTTGCAGTCTCTGGGCAATTCTTGAGATTTGAACAACCAGAAAGGTTAAGACTCTTCAGACATCTTGAATTAAATCTACTGGGAAGATTGATTAGTCTTTTGCAGCCTCTCAAATCTAAATCAACAAGCTTGTCCAGATGCTGAACAGATGAAGGAAAGTTAACCAAACTTGTACAGAATTGAAGATTCAATCTCTCAAGGTTTCTGGCCTTTGAAAGGTCTGGCATGAAAGTTATGTGCTCGCAATTGCTGAGGTTGACATCTTTTAAATTGACGAGATTCTGAAGCAAAATGAAATCAACAGAAAGAAATTACACGTGCATACCACAATAAATTTCAAAGAAAGAACTATGCATGCATGGAGTTATTTTAGAATACCTGGTCTCCTCTCCACAGTTGGTTAACCTTGCTACATGATAGGTTAATTTCAACAAGGTTCTGTGGACGAAAATTGCTAGGCAAAGATGTCAAAGGGTATCCATCCCAATGGAGATACCTCAACTCTTCAGAAAGAGACTCGAGGCCATGAGGAAGGTGCACTCTGCATTTAACTCCAGCTTCAGAATTATAAATTTTTAGCAGTCTAAGTTTATACATCCTTTCCAAGGCAGTAGAACTCAACTCAATTTCTCTTATTTTTGAAACATCCAAGAATATCCCTTCAACTTTTCCTGTTCCCTGAAAACCAGTGAAGGAGAAACGAAGTTTTAAGTAAGATTTTAAACTTACTAGTACAACCATATTGCATTGCATATGAAAAGGAAAACTTTCGTGTATATGAATCTCACCAGATTATTGGTCAACACTTGATATACATCTTTAGGACTCCACAATCTGCTTTGTCTTCCTAGCTCGTCAAGAGATTGTTTTCGAACAAAATCAAGGGCCATTTCTTGCAAAAGATCATGCATTTCAACCTTGTCATCTGAAATTTTAATGAGACACCTGTCAATGAGAACGCTAAATCCAATATCTGTTTTGAAATTGCAGCCATCTAGTATCCGCTTTACAAAATCAACTCGATGCCCCCTAAAGAAACATGCAATGTCGAGAAATATACTCTTCGTGTTATTATCACGTAGTGCATCAAAGCCTATCCTCAGCAAGTCATAAATATTCAGCTCAGGAAAGCTTTCAATCTCATTTAATTGAGATTCCCAGAAAAATCTTTCTCTGCAAAATAAGAAGGAACCCAAAACTTGAAGAGCTAATGGGTTCCCTTTGGCATAATTTATTGCCTTGATTGACAACTCCATACAAGCTTTTTGGGGGTGGTTTTCCTTAAAAGCATTCAAGCTAAAGAGTTGAAGAGCTTCTTCGTTGCTTAATCCCTCAACCTTATATATTTCATCAACTGCATTCTTAAGTACTTGCCTGTCTCTTGATGTTACAACAATAACGCTTCCTTCACCAAACGAACACTCTTCAATTAAATGTTGGAATTGTCGTACATCATTCACATCATCCAAAACAAGGAGAACTTTCTTTTGGCTGAGTCTATTCTGGATGATAGTAGGTCCTATATGTGGTGTGCCAATGTGAAGATTTTCTTCCTCCAGTAATTTTGAAAGAAGTTCATTTCGTAGATCATTTAATCGACCCTTTTCTGATTCCTGCCTTATGTTCGGAAGAAAGTGGCAGACTTCATATTGACTTGAGATGCTATAGAAGAAAGCTTCCGCGATAGTTGTCTTACCTATACCACCCATGCCCCAAATTCCTTTACGGCGGACATCTGATGGCACAATAGATATTAATTTGTTTATTTGCTCAATGCGTGAATCTACTCAGACCAAACCTCTTAATTTGCTTGGGGATGCACGAATTAACCTTTTCCAGATAGTTTGCACAACTTCTCTTACTAGTTTGGACTCCGGACTGCAAAAAATGAAAGAAGCATCTTTAACTCAAATTGTATCTTTACATGGAATAAAAAATCTATAAGAAACACAGAACGGACTTGTGCCTTTTCAAGCAAATGTTGAAAATATTATAAGCAAATGAAAGTTCTCCTTGTTTTGGACTTGTCCCTCGATTAAGTGAATTTTTTATTATTATAAGCAAATGTTGTCAAAGGTGAGGTTTTGACCTCAAGATCTCCGCCTTCGATATTGTACCATTAAGGTGCAAGTCCATTGGCTGTTGATGGAAGTTAGTTTTCCACTAAAAATACAGAACAGACTTGTGCCTTTTCAAGCAACAAGTACTATGAACTAATAAGCACAAATGATTTACTGGAGAAAAAAAAAAGTATAATATGCACAATAAATTTTAATTGCTACAATTCCAGAAAAAAAAGGTTGAAGAAGAGAATCTATAGTTACCTGGTAACCTGTGAATCCCATCCAGATATATTGGCTGCATTTGTCAAGTCAGCCCTCCACCTTGGCACCTTGTCCATCTTCCCCTTGAAATTTTTTTCAAGCTCAGCAAATGCATTTCCAAAACTCCCAGTCTGTTCATCAACATCAGATGGGTCGACATGATAGAAGACCGGTAAAACAATCTGCCCATAAGTCTCTTTGCATTCAAGTATTTTCACCAGTTCATCCACACACCACGGAGAAGATGCATAGTTCTTGGAGAAAATTACCACAGAAATTCTTGATTCTTCAATCGTTTTCAGAAGGGAAGGGGTAATTTCTTCTCCTCTTTCAAGCCTATCATCAATGAAGGTCTTGATTTTCTTACAACACAAAGCATCATGGAGATGGCTGGTAAAATTATTGCCCGTATCCTCGCCTCTAAAACTAAGGAACACATCATACTTCCATTTATGAGCAACAGCAGATGAAGATGCCATATCAGACAGTTACAAGATCGTGTCTTCCTCAATCACTAAGAATCGGAATCAATAACTGCTCTCCTTTTTCTCCTAAAGACATACAAAGAGCACCCACTTCAACAGCTGAACATTCATTAAGAGAAATTGAAGTCTAAGAGTACAAGAACCCACACAACATATATTTGTCAGAAAATTCCTCAAACTCTCAACGATGGATATATACTAGCTTAATTTGATATGATCTATCTTAATTTGATCACTCGATCACTCGTCACTTGCTACCAACGCCAGCTTGCTATTACTTTCATTGCAAGAACAGTCACGAGCTGAGCAAAAAGAATTACAGATGGAAGAATTAATATGTTCATGAAACAAACTTATCAAACTCATATAGTGTTAATGTTGCTGTCATGTAACAGTTAATATTGTTGCTGAAAACAAAAAAGACTAAATGCATTGAATCAGTAGCAACAATGGCAAAGGTTACCTCTCTATGGTGTTTATGAGTTCGTCGGAGTCCGCCTACTTGGTGACTTCAATGTGTTGGTGGGAGAAACCACTGGTGGTGACTTTGAAACACTCATAGGGGATGAAACACACGGTTTTATTTCAACAACAAAAAACTTGCACAATAAATACAAACTCTTAATACACGCCCTCTCTCTTTCTCTCTAGTGTTTCTTTCTTTTCTTTCCACACATGATAACATAAACTTAGTTGTCTATTTATACACAAAATAAAAGTAAGAAAAATCTTTAGTTGACGGTGGTGTGAATGCAGCTGACGGCTGGTGGCTAGCGGTTTGAGAAGTCGTTGGCGGTGAATGCAGGTGGTGGTTGTCGTCTTTGACTTTCTTGAATTGAGTTTAATGCAACTAACCCCCCTTTCAACTCAATTGAGAGATGTCATGTCAAGCATGAACTTCAATCTGATAAATATTTCCCCCTTCAATGGCTTTGTAAAAATATCTGCAACTTGATCATTTGTCTTGCAGGATATCAGTTCAACTTTTTTGTTCTTCACATACTCTCGGATAAAGTGATGACGTGTATCAATGTGTTTACTTCTTTCATGATACACTGAATTCTTGGCTAATGCAATCGCTAATTGATTATCAATATAAATCTCTATAGGATTTTCTTAACGAAATCCCAAGTGCTTCAGCATATTCCTTAACCATATTAAATGGCATACAGCTGAGTTGGCAGCAACATACTCAGCTTCACAGCTTGATAATGTTACTATCGATTGCTTCTTAGATGACCATGTGAAAGATGTATCTCCCATGAAAAAGACAAATCTTGTTCTGCTTTTCCTTTCATCCAGATCTCTACCCCAATCACTATCCGAGTAGCCAACAATATTGAAGTTTTTACTTGAGGTATAAGACATACCTTCATTTATTGTGCCTTTGATGTAGTGACGAATTCTCTTGGCTGCATTCAAGTGAGACTGGTCTGGTGTCTCCATATATCTGCTGATGAGTCCAACTCCATAGAGTATATCTGGTCTGGTACATGTCAAGTACCTTAAACCTCCTACTAAGCTTTTGAAGTAAGTTGGATCAACATTTCCAACTTTACTCTTCCTCAATTCCAATCCATTTTCAACTGGAGTTGATATCGGATTGCAGCTTTCCATTTTGAATCTTTCAAGAATATCTTTGGCATAACTGCTTTGGGATACAAAAAGCCCTTCTTTCTGCATCACTTCTAAGCCAAGAAAATATGCCATTAGACCGATGTTTGTCATCTCAAACTCCTATACCATGTTTTTTTTGAAGTCTTCAAACATGGTAGGATTGTTGACGATGAATATCAAATCATCAACATATAGGCACGCAAATAATATGTTGCCATCTGCTTCTTTCTTCACATATATTGCGTGTTCATATGGACATTTTTCAAATCCATTATCTTGAAAATACCTGTCAATTTTGGTATTCCATGCATGTGGAGCTTGCTTCAAACCGTAGAGAGCTTTCTTCAACTTGTATACTTTGCTTTCATTTTCAGCTTCAATTTATCCAAGTGGTTGTTCAACATAAATCTCTTCTTCTAGGAAGCCATTCAGAAATGCTGACTTCACATCGAGTTGATAGATTTTCCATCTATGTTGTGTAGCTAGTGAGATCATCAGTCTGATTGTCTCTAGTTGGGCTACTGGAGTAAATACTTCTCCATAGTCAATGCCTTCTCTCTGTTTCTAGCCTTTTGCCACTAATCTTGCTTTGTATCTTTGTACTTCTTCTTTTGCAACTAACCTTGCTTTGTATCTTTGTACTTCTCCTTTTGCATTCTTTTTTGTCTTGTAGACCCATTTGAAACATATTGCTTTCTTATTTTCTAGTAGATTAGTCAGCTTTTAGGTATCATTCTTCTCAATGGCATGTATTTCTTCATCCATTGCATCCATCCACTTCTCTTCTGTGATAGCTTCATTAAAGCTAAGTGGGTCATTATCTACAAAGAAACAAAATAGAGTTGTATCTTCTATGACTTGAGTGGCATCGTACAACTCTTTTAGATTTCTCATCCTTCTTGGTCCTTCTGATGAGGATGCTGATAGCGGTGATGATTCTGGTGTGTTTTTCCTGTTGAATATAGGGAATCTGTGTACTGGACTTTGTGGCTCATTTACTGGTAATACTAGACCTTCTGCAAATACTGTTGGTACTTCCTCTTCGTCTTCAAGGATCAAATCAGTGCTGATCCATTTGACTGCTTCTTGATCATCATTTCATTGCCAAGTTTTATCTTCTTCAAAGATAAAATCTCTACTCATAATTACCTTCTTTATGATGGGATTATACATGTTGTATCCCATCCTTCTATCACCATATCCGACAAAGATGCATTTCTCGCTTTTATCATCGAGTTTGGTCCTTCTTGCATCTGAGATCTTTGCATATGCCACACAACCAAAGACTCAAAGATGAGTAACACTTGGTTTGTAACCACTCCATGCTTCTTCTAGAGTAAAAGCTTCCAAACTTCTGGTTGGGCAGCGATTCAGTAGATACACTGCACATGATACAACTTCAGCCCAGTATTATTTGGGCAGCTTCTTTGCTTTGAGTAGACTTCTTACCATGTCAAGAATCGTTTGATTCTTTCTCTCACTTGCACCATTCAGCTGTAGTATATAAGCTGGTGTTGTCTGATGTCTGATGCCTTGTTGTGTACAAAAGGCTTCAAAATCATTTGAAGTGTATTCTCCACCTTGATCAGATCTCACAGTTTTGATTTTATAGCCACTTTGCTTCTCAACAATTACTTTAAAATTTTTAAAACAATTCAACACTTCTGACTTCCTCTTCAAAAAGTATATCCTATTTTGTCCAGTTGACATAGGCTTTATGGGACCACACACGTCTGTGTGCACTAACTCCAGTGGCTTATTTGCTTTCCAGTTGACTTTTTTAGCAAAACTAGATCTGTGATGTTTGCTGAGGACAGAACTCTCATAGACTTCATCTGGATGATCAATGTGGGGCATACCTTTGACCATCTTCTTGCTTGCTAACATTTTTAGACTTGTGAAATTCAGATGTTCAAGCCTTAGATGCCAGAGCCACTATTCATTATTGGTGATGGCACTCAAACACTTTGCTGCATCATATTGGATGTTTAAAGAAAACATCCTATTCTTGGACATCTTCACATAGACAATTAATCTCCCATTGTAGTTTTTGACTATCAGATGACAATTCTTCGTGTCAAAAGTATAACCTTTCTCCATAAGTTGACCTATACTCAACATGTTGTACTTTATGGCTGGAACATAGTAAACACCTGCAATGTAGCTATGATCGTCATTCTTCAACTTGATTGGGATGTTGCCTTTACCTTTTACTGGAACGTTTGAGGTATCTCCAAAGGTGACTAGACCTTGTATGGTCTCATCTATATCAGCAAATAGATCTCGTTGGCCACACATATGATTGCTGGCTCCAGAATCTAAGTACCAAATATTCTCTTGATTCTCGCTAAGTCCTTGTTGGAAAAATAATACAGCTGATCCTCTGATGATGGCATCCTCCTCTGCATAGTTGGCTTGTTCATGTACCTCTAATGGAGCTTTCCTTCGACATTCAGTGTTATAGTGCCCAAATTGATTGCAACTATAACACTGGATATTTCTCTTGTCATGGTTATTGTAACCGCCTCCTCTTCCTTTAGGAGTACATGCTTGTTGTCCCCGGCCTCCTCTGGTGGTGTTTCTACCTCCTCTTCCTCTGAATCCTGTATTCCAAGATCCTCTTCCTTGAGATTGTTGAAATCCTCCTCCTCTTTGTTGACTTCTTACTTGAGTGGTATATCCACTTGTTGAAGTCTCCCCTTTCTCATATTTGTCTTTGAGAGACAACTTTGATTGTAAGGCATGCTCAATTGCCTTATCTCTATTTCTTTTCATAATCTTTTGCTCATGAGCTTGCAAAGAACTCATAAGCTCATCCACTATCAACTTGTCCACTTCTTTGGACTCTTCAATAATGACAACAACAAAATCAAATTTTAGATCTAGGGATCTCAAAATTTTCTCAGTAATTCGAGCATCTGTAAAGGCTTCTCTATTTCTTGTCATCTGATTGACTATCACCATAATTCTTGTGTGATACTCAGAAATAGATTCCGAGGACTTCATTTAAAATAATTCAAATTCACCTCGCAAAGATTGGAGATGAATCTTCTTGATTCTATTAGCACCTTTGTATTTTTGTTAGAGAGCCTCCCATATCTCTTTTGATGTTTCTGCGGAAGCAATAATTTCAAATATGGCTTCATCAAGACCTTGATAGATGATGGTCTTTGTTTTGTTGTCTTTCTTTCTATTGGCTTTGAGGACTTACTTCTCGGCCTCTTGTAGAGCATCTTCTACTTCTTTGGACTCTGGTTTGTCATAACCATATTGTACAATCTCTATACACTCTTGTGAACCAAGAAATGCCTTCAATCTGATACACCAACTATCATAGTTGTCTTTGGTTAGCTTCGGGATGAGTGTTTGTGCATTTTTTGTAGTCATTTTGCTCTTTGAATGACTATATCACCTTCTAGTAGTTGAATTTGGCAAAACGGACACTGTAAATGGATTCGGAATGCTCAAAACAATAGGGAACCGGTCTGACTTTGTTGAAAATGGGTCAGAAATGGGGTGAACCGGTCCAAAAACCAATTTTGTACGTTGGGCGGTTCGCTGGGGTTGAACCAGGAACATTCTGGGGAATATTCTCTTGGCTCGGGTAACGGCGGCTTAGGCGGCTCGACGTGGCTCAAATGTGGCGCGCGTGTGGCTCAGTCGTCGTCAACCTCTGGGCGCGTGGGCTACAGTGACCAAAGTTTCAAAAGGCGCGTGTGGGCTACCTCTTGCTCTGATGAAGATGATTTTTGCATGAGTGAGTTCGTATGAATGAACCCTACACCGTGGAATGATTAAAATGTGTTTTTGACAACTTTGAAAATTCAGGTATATCCCAAAACTCTTCTGTTTTCTGACAAACAGGGTTGTGATACCAATTGTTAGTAGGAGAAACCACTGGTGGTGGCTTTGAAACACTCAGAGGGGATAAAACACACGATTTTATTTCAACAACAAAAAACGTACACAATAAATACAAACTCTTAATACACACCCTCTCTCTTTCTCTCTAGTGTTTTTTTCTTTTCTTTCCACACATGATAACATAAACTTAGCTGTCTATTTATACACAAAATAAAAGTAAGAAAAATCTTTAGTTGGCGGTGGTGTGAATGCAGTTGGCGGCTGGCGGTTTGAGAAGTCGTTGGCGGTGAATGTAGAAGTCATTGGCGATGAATGCAGGTGGTGGTTGCCGTCTTTGACTTTCTTGGATTGAGTTTAATGCAACAAAATGATCAAATTGCAGCAATCGGAAAGTTTAGCTGATGAGTAAGGTACTGAGGACTGAAGCTTAGAAGAGGTAATATTTCATATTACTAGCGATGTTATAATTGTTAAAGTTAAAAGGTTAGCATAGTTATGAGTGGTAATTTCGTGGTAATTTCCTTAGCCGCATCAGAATCAAATGGCATGATTTTCCACACGGCAAATTAAGAAGACCCTGGCTGACCCTCACACACCCTCCATCTCTCAGGGGACCTTGCTTCCTTTTTTAAATAAAAAATAAAAAATAAAGGGATGATATGTTGCAGATCTTCTTCTTCTTCTTCTTCTTCTTCTTCTTCTTTTTAATATAATGGACTATGTGTAATCCACTAGAATAATTTTTTATTATTTTTAGTGACCGAAAAAACGATATCATTATGTGTGTAATACACATAATGATAAAGTTAAACGATATCACAAGAATAATTTAATATAAGGGATGATATGTCGCAGATCTTCTTCCTTTTCTTTTAATATAATGGATTACGTGTGTAATACTACACTAGAATTATTCTTCAATTTGTTTTTAATTTAAAAATACTAAAATAATATCTTAAAAACTTCAATAAACACATTTTCAACTATTAAACACCTCCTAGTCACTCTAACACGCTTCATTTTTCTGGAAAATTGGTTGAAACACAGAGACTGCTTTGCTTGAAGTACTGGAGCTAGGGCTTTGATGACATAACGCCATGATCATCACCAATCAAGTGAAATAATGGAGGAGGGCATCTCTTGGCTTTCTTTTGATGCATCTTCTTGCCAATTGTGTGGGCATTGGCAGTGGCAAGAAAAGATTGAAAGCAATGTCAGATTCGCACCAAGCTCTCAATCTGCGTTGACACCTCATCTGTGAAATGAAAAGTCGCTATACTGGAAGTCTATAGCTGATTAATTGGGATTCTCTTGATTTTATGCCAAATGTTCTGAAAAGAAAATGATAGGCAATCTGCTTGACTATGTTTGCTTGAACATAACACCAGCTAGGGTTTGTGAGCCGGGAGATTTACCCACCCTTCTTTTTTATTGTTGGCTTTAAACGAGAAATAATGCAGCATTAAAACCTAAGAAAAAACAATTCCTAAGTCTTATCTTATATATATATATATATATATATATATATATATATATATATAACTCGATCCGTATATAGAAGAATAAATTAAACTCGATCCGTATATAGAAGAATAAATTAAAACATTTTTGAGGACAAAAACTGACTTGCATTCAGTTGTATTTCCACCATGCATTTCATTTTTTTTTAAAAAAAGAGTGGTACACTTATAATAAAATTAATAATTTATAAATATATATTCACATGTTTCTTAATTTTTTATATAAAATATTAAAATTTAAAAAAAAATTAAAAAATTTCTAGGTTGATTTGAATTGATCAACCCATGTAAGCCGAGACCCGATTTCTTGATTGGATCAACCCCATGTTAGGTCTGATAACTATAATTTCAACTTGCGAAAGAAGTAATTTGCATCTCCTTTAAAAACCAGATTAAAAAGATCTAAAATCCAATGAAAAACCAATGTAGCTCCAAACTCATGAACATTATTCACTGGAATACTACAATGATGTTTTTTACCCTCTACCAGACAAATTTAGCAATGGCTTCCATAAGCATTAGTTTTTCTACATAGCCCCTTTGTCATTTTTTAAATTGACTAAGGATAAATAATTTTTTTTATATTAATTACACAGTGAAACAACTAAAATATTTTTTAGAGGCAGATAATCTAAACCTGACACAAAAGAGGTATTTTCATATTTTTAAAATGGTTTTTTTCATTATTATAATTTAAACTAAGGAGCAATTTGTCATCTGACTAAATATAAAAAATAATAAACAATTAAAATACACGGTGAAATGAACGAAATACATTTAAATAAAAATATTTAATCATAAAGACAAGGAGTGTTCTAGTCTTTTCACTATGATTTGTTTTTGTAATTATCAAGTCTGCTTGGAAAAAGTTTGTATTTGACTAAATAAAAAAAAGATGAGCAGGAGTGTATGACATCTAAGAGAGAGTGGGAGGCGCCCGAGCTCTTTGAGCAGTGCCTCTTGATATCTAAAAATATTCTTATATCGTGTTGTTGAGAGTGTCATCATGTTTTTTTTTATTTGTTTGACGTGTGTTTATAGTATGTATTTATTTTATTATTTTTTTTCTTTCTAAAAATTTATAATTTAATTTTTTTATTAATGATATTTCAATTTCAATTTAGTAAACTTGGCCCGGCTAAACCGAACTGCTCTTCAATCATTTTGCCCCAAACACACAACTCTCCGATCAAACTCACTCAAAGTCACAGCCTTGACTTGGTATCTGCAAATTCCTTGCACCTGCCCACATCACAATGTATTATTACGAACTCCAAAAAGTCACTATGGCGTCACACACCACCTACTAGTGCTACGGTGCTCATCTAATTCTCTATTACGGTGCCCAACCTCCTAAATTTATCTCTTAAATTGTAAGTGCAATGCCTACTTTTCTCTTCAATGGCTATCACCTGCCTCTCAGGCAACACCAATGGTAAGTACAATGCCTACCGTATCTAGTGTGGCACTTGCATTCAAACACCAAGATAATTGTTCTCCTCCACTCTTTTTCTCTTGCTGGGGAAAAGATTGGGGAGCCCC
Source organism: Populus deltoides (assembly GCA_015852605.2). NCBI lineage: Eukaryota > Viridiplantae > Streptophyta > Magnoliopsida > Malpighiales > Salicaceae > Populus > Populus deltoides. The sequence continues at coordinate 5,474,746 of CM027588.2, read as the reverse complement.
TGTTTTCTGCCAGAAGAAGCGGAAGCTTGCTTCTTTTAAGACTCCAACTGGCACAGCAACTCCATCGGCCCTAAAAAACAGAACAATAGGAAAGCAGCCATCTTTTTTTTATCCTGGCCTAAAAGATTCCTGCTTCAGTGGTACTAGCGGGAAAGAAGACTCGGACAATGCAAAGGAATAGATAAAAGAACGGGAAAGCAAGAATAGGCTGACATCATCATTTTTTGGATTCGCTACATGAATTAGGTCAGTGAGGGGGAGATCCGACTCAGACAGAAGGGGGAATAATTTTCAACTAAATGATGCTTTTGAATAAAAATACCCTCTTAACTTTTGATTATGTTATTGAGAGCATTGTAATTAAAATAATAAATATTTTTTATTTTTTAAAAATTTATTTTTAATATTAGAACATTAAAACAATTCAAAAATACTAAAAGATATAATTTAAAATAAAAACAAATTAAATTTTAATAAAAATAAATTTAAAATTCACTCTTAAACACCCCTGTATGGCAAGATAAAATCACAATAGTTCTCCGCTTGGGTGTCTAGTTGGCGGACCCCACACTTGCTCACATGACAATAATGCGAGGGGTTGTTGTCCATATCTTCCACGGAGAATTCAACTGAGACTTCACTTAATTTACCATACCAAAAATCTTTTGTAGCATTCAAACAAGGATCATATCCAAGAAATAGGTGATCTGAATGGATAGATCGTTTGTGCAATGAGCCATAGCAACTGGCAAAGTAGCAATGGCGAACGCAGGGATCAGCATGGTCATTCTTGAAATGGTAAGTACATTTAACTTGGAATCCACCAGAGTCATCATAAGATGGTTCGAATGCAACAACAGTGCACAGCATGAAACCCAATAACTCACTACTAGCGCAATGTGAAGGCAGCTTAATTGTCACAGAAGCTGCTGAATTCTGCTGCACAAAACCACGCTGGAACTTTACATCCAGGGAAGCAAAAACTAGATACCCCAGCAGCTACTGATGAAATCTGCACCATGAAAAATATACTCGACTATACATCCATTAAAACACGAGAGGAGATTATAAGACTGGATTGAATGAGTGTGTGTGTGTGTGTGTGTGTGAGAGAGAGAGAGAGAGAGAGACCTCACTGTAAAGTCTTATGGCATATAGCTGAATTTTCAAGAGAGCGTATGCCATGATGTTGTTGCATGCAGTCTCATACAACTTGAGACAATTAGTAAAGATGAATTCAAAAATGTTTCCATCAACTATAGTTGATGAGCTTGGGACTGTGCTCAGAGATGTGCACCTGTGTGCATCTAGTTTTGCAAGCTGTGGTGGAAGTTTTTGTAGTGACCTAAGCCTCCTGCAATAGCGTAAGCCAAGATGTTGCAGCTCATAGAGTTCACTGATATTTTTAGGCAGTATAACAAAGTTGTTTCCACTCAGATCCAATGCTTCCAGTGAGGTTAAGCAGCCAAGACTTTTAGGCACTTCCAGTATTCCTCAACCACTGAGGTTTAGCTTGCGCAAATATTTCAAATCCACATCCTGCTCAAGCAATCGCAACTCACCAAGATATTTTCCTTCCAAATATATACAATTTCCCAATTCTAAGCAACAAAGCCCCTTCAGATTTCTAATTGGTGAGGGTAATTTTTGTATTCCTGTTCTGTCCAAGTAAAGATATCTCAAAGATTCCATTGTCTCCAAAATTCCCGGGAATCTCTGAAAGTGAGAGCAACCTGAGAGGTTGAGCTTTTGCAGAGATTTCAACTTGCAGATACTCCCAGGAAGAATCTCAAATTTTGTACAGTTTCGTAGATGCAATTCAACAAGTTTGTAAAAACACCCGATTGACGATGGAATCTCTTCTATTGTTGTCCCATCCAGATACAGCTCTTTTATATTACACGAAACATTTGGAAACTCTGTGATACTGGAGCAGCCAGAGAGATTAAGCTTCTCAAGATATGCCAACTCATAAATGGTACTTGGAAGATTCTTGAGCCTTCCACAGTTGGACAGATCCAAAGAAGAGAATCTCCAGAGATGACCAACAGAAGATGGAAATTCTTCTACTGCAGTTCCACTCAAGTATAAATACCTTGTATTCCCTGGTATGCTCGGAAACTTGGTGACATTTGAGCAGCCAGAGACATCAACTATAACAATAGACTTCAACAAACAAATACTGTCTGGAAGATTCCCAAGTTGTTTACAGTCCCTCAAATTCAAAGCAACGAGTCTACTCAGATGTCCAGTAGATTGGGGAAGTTCTTTGATTGCAGTCTCATTGAAATTCAAATACATCACATGCTCTGTAGTCTCTGGGTACATCTTGAGATTTGAGCAGCCAGAGAGGTTAAGAGCCTTGAGATATTTCGATTTGATGATTCTTGGAAGACTCAAAAGGCTTGTGCAGCTTCTCAGATCCAAATCAACAAGCTTCTCTAGAAATTGAATAGATGGTTACAAACCTTCACTCCAGAATTTAAAGATTTTTGGTTGCTTATGTTTCACCTATGTTCCTCAGGTAAGAAGAGATAAACTTGATAGAAAGAGCTGGCATCTTTGTCGGCTACAGCAATGTTACAAAAGGCTACAGAGTTTTACAACTTCAGATTTTTTGTCAAAACTTGATTGACATCCCTAGGACTCCATAATCTACTACGTTTTCCCAGTTCTTTTATGGATTCTTGTCGGACAATTTCAAAAGCCATTTCTTGCACCAGATCATGCATTTCGAGCTTTCCATTTGAAATAGTAATGAGGCACCTTTCAGCAAGAAAAAAAACTCCAATATTTGTTGAGAAACCACAACCATCCAGTATTCTCTTCACGTAATCAATTTGCTTCCCTTTAAAGAAACACGCAATATCAAGAAATATGTTCTTCTCTTCATCACCAAGTGCATCAAAACTTACTTTCAACATCTTATAAATTTTCAGCTGAGGATTTCTTTCAAGTTTATTCAATGCATTTTCCCAGTCCTCTTTCCTTAGGTCAAATAGGAAGGACCCCAAAACTTTAAGAGCCAATGGGTTTCCTTTAGCATAATTTACTGCCCTGATTGATAGGCCCATATAATCTTTTGGAATGTGGTTTCCTTTGAAGACAGACAAAATGAAGAGTTGACAAGCTTCACTGCAATTTAATTCCTCGACCTCATATATTTCATCAGCCACATTCTTAAGCACTTGTCTATCCCTGGACGTTACAAGAATTCTACTTCCTGGACCAAACATATCATGCCTTTCAATTAAACATTCCACTTGTTCTACATCATTCACATCATCTAGAACAGTTAAGACTTTTTTGTGCCGGATCCTTTCCTTGATTAAAGTGGATCCCATGCGTGGAGTGTCAATACGTGGATTTTCCTGCTCTAATACTCTGGAAAGGAATTCCTCTCGCAAGCGAACCAACCCACCACATTCTTCCGATTTCTCTCTTACATTAGTAATAAAACAGCAGCTTTCATATTGACTTGAAATGCTGTTGAAAACAGCTTCAGCAATGGTTGTCTTACCTATACCACCCATGCCCCATATTCCGATTATGCGAGCTTCAGATGATCTAATGCATAAAAGTGTTTTGAGTCGTTCAATGCGTGAATCTATCCCAACTAGGCCCTTAGAGTCACCTAATGATGTGTGGTTTCAATTTTTTCAAAATGAATTGCACAATTTCACTTACAAGTTTGGACTCAGGCCTACCAAATACAAGGAACAAGCGTTAGTAAAACAAAAGTTATCCAAAAAACAAAGTAAATAGAATAATGAAGATAGTGCAGTATCTTTTTATTTTTTATTTTTTATTTTTTTGTTAAGAGTTCATTTGGAATTTTTTTGATCATCACGCTTGTAGCAACTAACTCAAATTTCTTAAATTTATAATGTTTCTTGAAATTCACCAGTGCATAGCATTTTTAAGGCTCATTTAGAAGTCCCAGGAACATATACAATTTAAAAGTCATAATTTTGCACAAGCAAACCCACAAGAAGTTCCTCACAGTAATAGTCTATCTGTGGATTCAAATTAACATGGGAATCAGTTTTAAAAGCTCAAACTGAGATATTATAACCTTTAAGTGAAATAAAGTTATGCTTTTTAAAGTTATTATCCTGAACTGGAAAACATAAACTAATTAAATTGCTAAAGAACATGTCAAAGGACTGCCCCTTTTAAGCGACTATATTAAATGACCATTTCATGATGAGCAAGTATAATTTGGTTTGCATACTGAATAATGCTAGAAATACTTAATTCTGTAATATCTGATATAATTGATGTGTTACCTCAAAAAGGATCGAGTACTTCACCTAACTAAACAATGTACTAAGCTAGTAATTCGATAATTGCCAAGTGTTGATTCTTAAAAAACTTTTATTAGTAAAGAACAATGGCAGATTCTATTACCGTGTCCATAAACATCTAGCCCCTTTGTCTAATTAGTGTTTTGAAATTTAATGTGGAACAGTAACTCCATCATTTCCAAGGCAGCTAAAAATAAAGAAACTTTATTGTGCATTCTTTCGAAAATCTTAAAAGTGCAAAGTAAGGGAACTTTATTGTTCTTATTTATTTTCCAACCCTTAGCTAGTTCCATACCCATTGGAAATCAGCCTTTTTAGCATTATGCATAATTTTAGCTATGTTAGGAAACGGGCATGCTAAAAATGGCACAAATAATACTTATATTCATGTATTCTTAGTGAAACCTGCAAATGGTATAGAATAGAGAGAAAAGGTTACCTAGTGACTTGTGAATCCCATCCAGAAATAATGGCCGCATTTGTCAAGTCAGCTCTCCAGCTTGAAACCTTGTCCATCTTCCATTTAAAATTTCTTTCAAGTTTAGCAAATGCATTTCCAAAACTCCCTCTCTGTTCATCTACATCAGATGGGTCTACATGATAAAAAAAAACCTGGTAAAACAATCTGCCCACAAGTTCTCTTGCATTCTAGTATCTTCACCAGTTCATCCACACACCACGGAGAAGATGCATAGTTTTTTGAGAATATCACTACTGAAATTCTTGAATCTTCAATTGTTCTCAACAGTGTAGGTTCAATTTCTTCATCCCTTTCAAGATCATTATCTATGAAAGTCTTGATTTGTTTATGACATAAGGCATCATAGAGATGGCTGGTAAAATTGTCACGAGTATCCTTGCCTCTAAAACTGAGGAATACATCATACTTCCATTGTTGAGCAGTTGCAGAAGACGATGCCATATCCGACATTCACTAGCTTGTGCAGAAAATCACTTGAAATTAAAAGTTCATTGATGCTCTCTTTTTCACCTAGTAAAGAAAAATTAAGGATATAAATCACAGTCGATAACACTAAACAACAGTCGAGAATTTTAAGAGAATGACAAATCACTAAACTCATTAAACACTAAACTCTGAAACCCACCTTACAAATATCAAGGATTCAAAAATTTCTTCACAAAAAAATCACCAGATCCTTCCACCCCAAAATGCCGACAAAATGGGAATACTTGCGGCTTGTTAATGGACTAGAAAGTTAGAAACCATGCTCAAATGTAGGCTTACGCTCAATAATTTGATAAGAACATAACTTTTTTACTTAAATCTCAGCAAATAAATCTTTCATTCAGCTAAACTCAAAGGCAAACCGTGAGACTTGGAGCTTTACAGTACGCTTCATTTATCAAATAAACATGCAATCTCAATCAATAAACCCAGAGAGAGTTGATAATTAAAACTAACGGTAGCATCAATTTGAATACTACAAAGTGGAAAGAAGCAAAGAGTTCGGACTTACAGAGTGGATACAGGAAAGACAGTAAGAGGGGTTCGGCAGCAACTTTCTTGTTTGATGTTTCAGTCAGCCAAGAAACCATAGAAGAAAAACAGCACTGATTCTTGTTTCCAACAAGAGACCGAGAACGTCACAAGATGATCTTTTCCATGGGAAATGGATGCGCAAAGAAGACTTGGGGGAGTCAAATGTCAATGCCTCGTACTTTTCTATCACTGAGGACGCATTAAATTTGGAACGGCTATGTTGGGGCTAAAAGGGAAGACAATTCCTAACTAATGGTCAAGTAGTTTACTGGCGAAGGAGACATATCTTTAAATTTTTTTAAAATAATTTGTATAAAATTTAATTTTTTTAATATATCTTATTATTTTCAGATTATTCAAAAACAATATTATCATTTGTTAAAATATATATGTACTCAAAAATATTTTTTAAAATCTGAAAAAAAATGTCAAATGCCATTGGTCTCTCTCTTAACTAAAACTTTCACACTATTAATATCTCAACAAATTATTTAATTTATTATAATTTGAGCCAAATTTAATAATATAATTACAAAATTATATTATTAATTGATTATTTTTAATTTAAAGCATCAAAGATTAACTTAAGATAATAATTAATAATTAAAATAATGATCAATTGTCGTATATCCAAGTTTCTTTCAAATCTCAAAAGCAACCAAGAATATTTTTTTTTAACTATTAAAAACTCACATGTGTGATTGTGAATGTAGTCAAGATGAGAATAAAAAAATGAGATGTAACCATTAAAAGACGAGCTAAAAAAAGCTTCTAATTAGATGGCTTGCCCCAACTCTTCATCTTTTCGTTTTTTTTTTAAGAGAATGTTTTGTATTTTAAAAAATTGAAAAAAATTAATTTTTTTTATTTTTTTCAAATTATTTTTTTTTCAATTTTTTTAAGATGATGATATCAAAAATAATTTTTTAAAAAATATATATTATTTCAATATATTCCTAAATAAAAAATATTTTAAAAAACAATTTTTTCCACACTCACAAACAGACCCTAGACTATTTACTTAAAATATTAAAATATTTATATGTTTAAACTTAGAAATATTTATTTAAAAAATTAAATTATTTCAATACATTTATAAACAAAAAGTATTTTAAAAACAAATTTTACTACTTTCACAACCTTTATTGTTTGTTTAAAATTTTAATATGTTTAAATAAAAATATTTATTTCGATAAGCATTTTATCGAAATATTTACTTAAAATTAATTATATGTTTTTAAAAAATTAAAATTTCAAAATTACTTAAGAATAAAAGATTTTAGAAATAAAAAAGAATATATTAATCTTAGATTGGTACATGAAATGAACATCATCACTGATAAAAATAAATAAAAGAAAAACCTAATTGTCACATTAAAATTTTCTTGGACTTGGCAGCAATTCGCACCACTATATCCTTGTCAAAATAATTATTAAATTATTTCTACCGTGAAACCCAAGTGTCATATTAATTATGCCTTCTCTTTTTTCTCCGGCGAATAACAACGCCAAAATAATCCTCCCATCTCATGTCAAGGTCATAGAACCTTTCTCTCTTGGCTTGGTGCATTGCTTCCAATCCATCATTCGCATGCAGTAGACGGACCCCACACTCAACTACTTGACAAAGATCTAATGGTAAGAGATTACCGTCCATATCTTCTAGTTGGAATTCAACTGAGACCTCACTGTATATACTAAACATATCTTTTTCTTTGGCAACCAAAGAGGGATCAAATCTCATAACTATGTTTTCCGAGTTGATGCGCCTCTCCTCAAACTCATCATGGAGATAGCAATAGAGATCATGGCTGTCACCGTGTTCATTGCGGAAGTGATATGTGCATTTAACTTGCAACTCAAAGTCGAAAGAATAAAATGCAATGACAGCGCAAAGACAGAAACCCAAAAACTCTCTATTAGCCCAATGTGAAGATAGCTGGCATGTTACTGTAGATCCCCAGCTTTGATGGCTAAACCACTCCGGAGTTACATCTTCAGGGAGGCAAGAACTACGTATCCTTTTTGTTGGGAAAACTAGGGACAACTAACCGGATCAATTCAGCGGAATACAATTCACAATTCACAAGTCCCAATCCTTTTTCCCTCTTTGTGCAGTAAAAAACAGAATCAAACAATGAACAAATATAATGCAACAATCACACAAATCAACACCAAGATTTTTACGTGGAAAACCCGATGCGGGAAAAACCACGGGACCGGAGTCCACCTAAAAACTTCCACTATCACAAATAATGGGTTCACAATTGTTCTTCCTCAGATTCAACTAAGGGCTACAACATATATATCATCAAGAATAACTTATTCTCGGATTACAACAAGATTAAAGGAGAATTATTTGAGAAAAAATAAAAATCCTGACAGCACCGTTTTCTGTCAAAACGGCCAGCTTCCACACCACCAATCTTCGATCCAACCGTCCAGAATGAAGAGGAATGTGTCTAGAAGCTGCTGTCAAAATCTCAGCCCGATCCAACGGTGAACGAACTGGAAATCGAAGAAAGAACGCAAGCTGCTCTGCTGCCTCTTCTTCTTTTCTTTCTCTCGGTTTTTCTCTTCTCTCTTTCTGCAAAAATTCACGCCATCTACAGTGGCAGCTCATTTAATTCAAAACCAAAGAGGCAGCCAGCTGCCTCCTTAATTAATGTGGTGGTCCCACCATCACATGGTGCGGGACCACACACAACAAATCTCCCCCTCACGCACCATGTGAGGAATTCGCCATACTGGCGATCAACATGTAAGCTTCAATTTAGGAGGCTCTGACAAGCCTACCTCCCTTCTGCAAAACTCAAACTTCTCTCTCGGTAGAGGTTTGGTCATCATGTCTGACACGTTGTTATCGGTATGAATCTTCTCTACAACAAATGACTTTATCTCCATAGCATCTCGAATCCATTGATATCTAACCTCAATATGCTTTGATCGAGAGTGAAAAGTAGGATGCTTACTGAGATGGATTGCACTTTGACTGTCACAGTGCAACACAAAGTTCTCTTGAACTAGGCCAAGTTCATGCAAGAACTTCTTCATCCATAACAACTCTTTGCCCCCTTCAGTAAGAGCAATATATTCAGCCTCTGTAGTGGATAATGCAACACATTTTTGCAGCCTTGATTGCCATGAGACTGCTCCCCCTGCAAACTTCATCAAGTATCCTGATGTGGACTTTCTAGAATCAACATCACCGGACCATATCTGCATCTGTGTATCCATCCAACACAGGTTTATCATTACCAAAACATAAGCTGAAACTAGAAGTACCTTTGAGATACCTGAGTATCCATTTCACTGCTGACCAGTGTTCTTTACCAGGATTGGAGAGGAACCGACTGACTACACCAACTGCATGAGCTATATCCGGCCTTGTGCAAACCATGGCATACATCAAGCTACCAACTGCGGATGCATAAGGAACCTTTTTCATCTCATCTCTTTCTTCATCACTTGAAGGACACTGCTTAGAACTTAGTTTAAAGTGGCTTGCAAGTGGAGAACAAACCGGTTTGGAGTTGCTCATGTTGAATCTCTCAAGTACCTTTTGGACATATCTCTCCTGAGATAGCCAAAGTTTCTCCTTCTTCCTGTCACGTGTGATTTTCATGCCAAGAATCTGTTTTGCCGGTCCTAAGTCTTTCATTGCAAAAGACTTGCTTAACTCTTCCTTCAACATCTGAATCTTCTTAGTATCATGGCCAACAATCAACATATCATCCACATACAATAGGAGAATAATAAAGTTTCCATCTGGAAACCTTTTCATAAATACACAATGATCAGAAGTGGTCCTGTCATAACCATGGTCCACCATGAAAGAATCAAACTTCTTATACCATTGTCTTGGAGCTTGCTTTAACCCATATAGGCTCTTTTTCAACTTGCAAACTAACTGCTCTTTACCTTTTGCTTCAAACCCTTCAGGCTGCTCCATGTAGATTTCTTCATCTAAATCACCATGGAGAAATGCAGTTTTCACATCAAGTTGCTCAACTTCAAGATTCAAACTAGCAGCTAAGCCAAGCACAACTCGGATTGAAGACATCTTGACCACTGGTGAAAAGATTTCTTCAAAATCAATACCCTTCTTCTGACCGAAGCCTTTCACAACCAATCTTGCCTTGTACCTTGGCTGTGAGCAATGTTCATCAATTTTCAACCTGAACACCCATTTGTTCTTGAGTGCTCTCTTACCTTTAGGAAGCTTCACTAACTCAAAGGTATGGTTTTCATGCAAGGATTTCATCTCTTCTTGCATTGCTTGCAACCACTCACTTTTCTTCTCATGTGACATGGCTTCATCAAAGCATTCTGGCTCTCCCCCATCAGTAACTAGCACATACTCATGAGGAGAATATTTGGTGGAAGGTTGGCGAGGTCTGGTTGACCTCCTCAATTGTGGCTCATCTGGAGCTTCCTGCATAACCTGTTCAGGAATAACATCAATATCATCATTAGCTGATTCATGATCACCAACTAATGGCTCAACAAGAAAGCCACCATTATCATCATTTTGCAAATCTCCCCCATGATTAGCAGGCATCAAAGGTAATTGTGGAGGAGGTCTTGGATTTGAATTAGATGGAATAAAAGTAGTAGACTCTATGTTCTCCTTCAGTTCAAAGTCTTCAATGGTTTGATCTTCAAAGAAGATAACATCTCTGCTTCTCACAATTTTCTTCTCCTTTGGATCCCACAACCTATAGCCAAACTCATCATCTTCAGATCCCAAGAAAATACACTGCTTTGTCTTGCTGTCAAGCTTGGACCTTTCATCCCTTGGAACATGTACAAATGCTCTGCATCCAAACACTCTCAAGTGTGCATAGGAAACATCCTTTCCTTTCCAAACTCTATCTGGAACATCAAACTCAAGAGGAACTGATGGAGAAAGGTTGATCATGGCAACTGCAGTCTTCATTGCCTCACCCCAAAAGGACTTAGGCAGCTTTGCATGAGAGAGCATACATCTAATTCTTTCCACAATGGTTCTGTTCATTCTCTCAGCCACTCCATTCTGCTGTGGAGTCTTAGGAACTGTCTTCTCCAACTTGATACCCCTGTTCCTGCAAGTACTTCTCAAAAGGACCTCTGTATTCACCACCATTGTCCGCTTCGAACACATTTAAGCTTTCTGCCAGTTTCTCTTTCAACTCTGGCATGGAAATCCTTGAAGACATCAAGCACCTGATCTTTGGATTTCAAACAAGTGGCCCAAATCTTCCTGGAGTGATCATCAATAAAACTAACAAAGTACAATGCACCTCCAAGAGACTTATCAATCATAGAGCAAACATCAGTATGAACTAAATTAAGAACATGTGACCTTCTATGTGAAGGTGATCTTTGAAATGCAACTCTATGTTGTTTACCAACTAAACAATGAGTACATGTGTTCAAGTTCATACCTTTCAGTGGAAGGTAGTTCTTCTTGGCAAGGATGCCAAGGCCTTTCTCACTCAAATGTCCAAGCCGCTTATGCCATAGATCAGTAGAGCAATCTTCAATTGCATTCACCTCCCCTTTGATCACCTTGGCTTGTGACATGTAGAGACCCATCTTCTTCCCTTTAGCAACAATTAGGGAATTTCGGAGAGCTTCCATTTATCATCTCCAAAGTAACCGTGATAGCCTTCTTCATCAAGAGTACCTGTAGAGATTAAATGTAGGCGCATATCAGGCACATGCCTAACATCTTTGAGTAGCAACTTGCACCCGGTGATTGGTTTCCAACCAAATATCTCCAATGCCCACAACACTAGCCATCCCTTGATTTCCCATCCTAACTTGACCAAAGTCACCGGCAGTGTAGGATGTGTAAAAATCATGTCGGGTGTAACATGGTAAGAAGTCTGAATCAGAACCCTGTGGTATCTTGACATGCAAGATTAACACTGACCATCATCACACACAATGGCAACATCACCATCAAATACAACCGCAATTGTACCATTATTTTCATTCTTGTCTTCATCTCTACCTCCCTTTTTATCTCTTTTTATACTTCTGCAATCCTTTTGCATATGCCGGTGCTTGTCACAATAATAACACTTAAAACCCTTTCTTGACCGAGATCTTCCTCTTGGCTTCCATTTGCCTTTTCTATTCTTTGGATTCTCCATCTTGCTTGCCGTGAGAGAACCTGCTTTGACTTCTCCCTCGACTTTCTGTAACAAGTGCATGAGACTCAGAAGTGCTTGTCCCTTTCCTCCTCTTCTCTTCATTGAGGATACAATCCTTCACTGTTTTCAAAGTGAGCTTTCCGTTCGGAGTAGAATTGCTAAGTGACACTACCAAAGTCTCCCAACTATCCGGCAATGAACTCAATAGGATTAATGCTTGCATTTCATCGGCTAACTCAAGGTTCATCAATGACAGCTGATTCAAGAACCCTTGGAAAACATTTATATGCACTGAAGCATCTTCACCATCTCTATACTTCAAATTTACAAGGTCTCTAATTACAAAAACCTTGTTTTGTGCATTCTCCTTGGCAAAGGTTTCTTCCAGCGTCTTCCACACTGTATAGCAGTCATGTTCTTGAGAAATGTGATTAATGGACTTAGAAGATACCCATTTTCTAACATTAGCGATAGCCTTTCTATTAAGTCCATTCCATTTTGCATCATCCATATCATCAGGCTTTATTCCTTTACATTCAATCGGCAAAGCCAAATCATTGCAATATAAGTGATCCTCCATCATTGTTTTCCATAGGAAATAATTTGAGGAAGTGAGCTTTATCATACCCGAATCTTCCTTTTCCATTTTAACTGCACAAGAATTCAATCTACACAACCAAATGCTCTGATACCACTTTGTTGGGAAAACTAGGGACAACTAACTTGGATCAATTCAATGGAATACAATTCACAATTCACAAGTCCCAATCCTTTTTCCCTCTTTGTGCAGTAAAAAAAAGAATCAAACAATGAACCAATATAATGCAAAAATCAAAAAAATCCCAATAAAGATCTTTACCTGGAAAACCCGATCTGGGAAAAACCACGGGACCGGAGTCCACCTAAAAACTTCCACTATCACAAATAATGGGTTCACAATTGTTCTTCCTCAGATTCAACTAAGGGCTACAACATATATATCATCAAGAATAACTTATTCTCGGATTACAACAAGATTAAAGGAGAATTATTTGAGAAAAACTCACAATACTGACAGCCCCGTTTTCTGTCAAAACGGCCAGCTTCCACACCACCAATCTTCGATCCAACCGTCCAGAATGAAGAGGAATGTGTCTAGAAGCTGCTGTCAAAATCTCAGCCCGATCCAACGGTGAACGAACTGGAAATCGAAGAAAGAACGCAAGCTGCTCTGCTGCCTCTTCTTCTTTTCTTTCTCTCGGTTTTTCTCCTCTCTTTCTGCAAAAATTGCTACTGCCATCTACAGTGGCAGCTCATTTAATTCAAAACCAAAGAGGCAGCCAGCTGCCTCCTTAATTAATGTGGTGGTCCCACCATCACATGGTGCGGGACCACACACAACACTTTTTGAAAAATTGGGCTCCTGTTAACACAATTAAAATAGCATCTTTTTAAAAATGAGACGGAGGAAAGAAAAAAGTATATCAGAGGTTTGAGAAACAGACCTGAAGGTACGCCAAGAATTCAGAGGTCCTATGCATGACAGAATAATCCCGTCTCATGCCTTGGGACCTTGCTCTCTTGGCTTGGAACCTTGCTTCCAATCCATCTCGATCCAGAGGATGAAAACGAGAGAAGCCTGGCATGATCAAATCAAACTGATGTATCCCATCTTCATACAGTAGACGGACCCCACACTCGAGTACTTGACAAAGATCTAATGGTAAGAAATTGCCGTTCATATCTTCCAGTTGGAATTTAACTGACACCTCATTATATTCATTAAACATGTCTTTTTTTTTGGCATCCAAACAGGGATCAAATCCCACAAATATGTGATCTGAGCTAATGAGCTTCTCATCATACCAACCAATGAGATAGCAATAGAAATCATGACTATCACCATGCTCATTGTGGAAGTGATATGTGCATTTAACTTGCAAACTATGGTTGAAAGAATCAAATGCAATGACAGCGCAAAGAGAGAAACCCAAGAACTTGCTATTAGTCCAATATGAAGATAGCTGGAATGTTACTGTAGATCCCCAACTTTGATGGCTAAACCACTTCGGAGTCACAACTCCAGGAAGGCAGAAACTACATGCCCCTTCTGGAACATCGGGCAGCTGTTAACACAATTCAAATAGCATCGTTTTAAAATGAAAGGTGGCAAATAGAGGAAAAAAAGATGTATATCAGAGGTTTGAGAAACAGACCTGATGGTATAACCTTTTGGTATAAAGTTGAAATTTCAATAATGAGTACGCCAAGATTTGATTGGTCTCAAGCAACCTCATGCAATTAGTGAAAATGAATTCAAAAATGTTCCCCTCAACTACAGTTGATGAGCTTGATTCTAGATAATTCAAACTCTCGCAATTGTCTGCATCTAACTTTGATAGCTGTGGTGGAAGCTCCGGTAATGATTCAAGTCTCTTGCAATTCCTTAATCCTAGATATTGTAACTCCAAGAGTTTATTGATGCTTATAGGTATAGTCTTAAAATCGTTTCCACTTAGATCTAACACTTCCAGTGACGATAAACGACCAAGACTGTCCGGCACTTCCGATAGACTGCAACTATCTAGATTTAGCTTACGCAAACAATCTAAATCCACGCATCTCTTGGGCAATTGCAAGTCAACAAAACATTCGATGTCATTTAGATATTTGCAGTTTCCCACTTCCAAGCAGGCAAGTCCCTTCAGATTTCCAATCGGTGAAGGCAACTTTGTTATGCGTGTCTGTTCTAAATAGAGATATCTCAAAAATACCATCGGCTCCAAAACTTCTGGAAAATTCCTAAATTGGAGGCAACCTGAGAGATTAAGCCTCTCCAGTTTTCTCAACTTGCAGATGCTGCTTGGAAGAATCTCAAATTGTTTGCAGTTTCGCAGGTGCAATTCAGCAAGATCAAACAAACATTCTATTGAAGAGGGAATCTCTCGTATTGCTGTCCCATTTAAATACAGCTCCTTTATAGTATTAGAAACCTTTGGAAACTCCGTGATACTTGAGCAACCGGAAAGATCAAGTTTTTTAAGGCATCCCAACTTAGAAACCGCACTCGGCAGATTCTTTAGCCAGTTGCAGCCAACTAGATCTAAATAAATGAGTTCCCTTAGACCACCAATTGAAGATGGCAGTTCTTCTATTGCAGTTCCATTCAAGTACAAGTATCTTATATTCCTCGAAAAATCAGGAAGCCTGCTGATAGATGAGCAGCCAGAGAAGTCAGCAATTAGAAGAGATTTCAACAAATATATGTTTTCTGGAAGATTAACCAGGTGTTTGCAGTTTTTCAAATTCAACGCAACAAGTCCACTTTGTTCCCCAATTGATTGGGGAAGCTCTTCAACAGCAGTCTCATTTAAATTTAAATATGTCAGTTTCCTTGCAGTCTCTGGGCACTTCTTGATATTTGAACAACCAGAAAGGTTCAGAGTCTCCAGAAAACTTGAATTAAATCTACTGGGAAGATTGATTAGTCTTTTGCAGCCTCTCAAATCTAAATCATTAAGCTTGTCAAGATGCTGTATAGATGAAGGAACCTTATCCAAACTTGTACAGAATTGAAGATTCAATCTCTCAAGGTTTCTGGCCGTTGAAAGGTCTGGCAGGGAAGTTATGTGCTCACAATTGCTGAGGTTGACATCTTTTAAATTGACGAGATTCTGAAGCAAAATGAAACAACAGAAAGAAATTACACGTGCATACCACACCAAATTTCGAAGAAAGAACTATGCATGCACAGAGTTATTTTAGAATACCTGTTGTCCTCTCCACAGTTGCTTAACCTTGCTAGATGACAGGCTAAGTTCAACAAGGTTCTGTGGACAAAACTTGCTAGGCAAAGATGTCAAAGGGTATCCATCCCAATGGAGATACCTCAACTCTTCAGAAAGATACTCGAGGCCACGAGGAAGGTGCACTCTGCATTTAACTCCAGCTTCAGAATTATAAATTTTTAGCAGTCTAAGTTTATACATCCTTTCCAAGGCTGTAGAACTCAACTCAATTTCTCTTATTTTAGTAACATCCAAGAATATCCCTTCAACTTTTCCAGTTCCCTGAAAACCAGTGAAGGAGAAACAAAGTTTTAAGTAAGATTTTAAACTTACTAGGACAACCATATTGCATTGCATATGAAAAGGAAAACTTTCGTGTATATGAATCTCACCAGATTATTGGTCAACACTTGATATACATCTTTAGGACTCCACAATCTACTCTGTCTTCCTAGCTCGTCAAGAGATTCTTTTCGAACAACTTCATGGGCCATTTCTTGCAAAAGATCATGCATTTCAATCTTGTCATCTGAAATTTTAATGAGACACCTGTCAATGAGAACACTAAATCCAATATCTGTTTTGAAACCGCAGCCATCTAGTATTCGCTTTACAAAATCAACTCGATGCCCTCTAAAGAAACATGCAATGTCGAGAAATATACTCTTCGTGTTATGATCACGTAGTGCATCAAAGCCTATTCTCAGCAAGTCATAAATATTCAGCTCAGGAAAGCTTTCAATCTCATTTAATTGAGATTCCCAGAAATATCTTTCTCTGCCAAATAAGAAGGAACCCAAAACTTGAAGAGCTAATGGGTTCCCTTTGGCATAATTTATTGCCGTGATTGACAACTCCATATAAGCTTTTGGGGGCTGGTTTCCCTTAAAAGCATTCAAGCTAAAGAGTTGAAGAGCTTCGTGGGAATTTAATTCCTCAACCTCGTATATTTCATCAACTACATTCTTAAGTACTTGCTTGTCTCTTGATGTGATAACAACAACGCTTCCTTCACCAAACGAACGCTCTTCAATTAAATGCTGGAATTGTCGTACATCATTCACATCATCCAAAACAAGGAGAACTTTCTTTTGGCAGAGTCTATCCCTGATGAAAGTAGGTATATGTGGTGTGCCAACGCGAAGATTTTGTTCCTCCAGTAGTTTAGAAAGAAGTTCATCTCTTAGATCATTTAATCGACCCTTCTCTGATTCCTGCCTTATGTTCTGAAGAAAGTGGTGGCCTTCATATTGACTTGAGAAGCTATCGTAGAAAGCTCCAGCGATAGTTGTCTTGCCTATACCACCCATGCCCCAAATTCCTATTGTGCGGACATCAGATGGCACAGTAGATAGTAATTTGTTGATTTGCTCAATGCGTGAATCTACTCCAACCAGACCTCTTAATTTGCTTGGGGATGCATCATTTAACCTTTTCCAGATAGTTTGCACAACTTCTCTTACTAGTTTGGACTCCGGACTGCAAAAAATGAAATGGGTGAATGTAAGTAATGTATCTTACACAGCATCTTTAACTCAAATTGTGTCAAAGGTGAGGTTTCCATTAAGGTGAATGTAAGTAATGTATGGGAGTGATTTTTTTTTATTATAAGAAAATGTTGTCAAAGGTGAGGTTTCCATTAAGGTGGAAGTCCATTGGCTGTTGATGGAAGTTAGTTTTCCACAAAAAAACAGAACAGACTTGTGCCTTTTCAAGCAACAAGTACTATGAACTAAGAAGCACAAATGATTTACCGGAGAAAAAAAAAAACTATAATATGCACAAGAAATTTTAATTGCTACAATTTCAGAAAAAAAAAAGTTGAAGATGAGAATCTATAGTTACCTAGTAACCTGTGAATCCCATCCAGATATACTGGCTGCATATGTCAAGCCAGCCCTCCACCTTGGCAACTTGTCCATCTTCCCCTTGAAATTTTTTTCAAGTTCGGCAAACGCATTTTCAAAACTCCCAGTCTGTTCATCAACTTCAGATGGGTCCACATGATAGAAGACCGGTAAAACAATCTGCCCATAAGTCTCTTTGCATTCAAGTATTTTCACCAGTTCATCCACACACCACGGAGAAGATGCATAGTTCTTGGAGAAAATTACTACAGAAATTCTTGATTCTTCAATCGTTTTCAGAAGGGCAGGGGTAATTTCTTCTCCTCTTTCAAGCCCATTATCAATGAAGGTCTTGATTTTCTTACGACACAAAGCATCATAGAGATGGCTCGTAAAATTATTGCGCGTATCCTGGCCTCTAAAACTAAGGAACACATCATACTTCCATTTATGAGCAACAGCAGATGAAGATGCCATATCAGACAGTTACAAGATCGTGTCTTCCTCAGTCACTAAGAATCGAAATCAATAACTGCTCTTCTTTTTCTCCTAAAGACATACAAAGAGCACCCACTTCAACAGCTGAACATTCGTTAAGAGAAATTGAAGTCTAATAGTACAAGAACCCACACAACATATATTTATCAGAAAATTCCTCAAACTCTTAACGATGGATATATACTAGCTTAATTTGATATGAACTATCTAAATTTGATCACTGTCACTTGTTGGGTTGGTTGCCATTAATGTGCAACAACCATTGACAATTGCAGCAGCTGGAGCTGGAGTTGCACCAACCATGTGCACTCATCCAAGATGTCAAAGGTTGGCAGCCACCATTGTTGAAGAAGAGCTGGAGTTGGCAGCCACCTTTGTTGAAGAAGAGCTGGAATTGGCAGCCACCATTGTTGACAAAAGAGTTGGAGGAGCTGTCATGGATGCCTATAAATAGAGGCATACGGTTGAGAGCAAAATGAGAGAGTTGAGAGAGGGAAGAGTAGAGCCAAAGATGTGAGAAATGTAGGAGAGAGTGGGCTGCCAAGGCAGCCAGCAGTAGCTGCCATTGCAGCACTGAAAAGAGAGAAATAGAGTGAGGTTGAGAGTTGCTAAAGAGGGGATGATTCCTCCTCCTCTATTGTTGTAAATCTTGTTCTCTCCCTATATAATGCAATGGCTTCTCCCGTGGATGTAGGCAGTTTGCCGAACCACGTTAAATATTGTGTCAGTGTGCTTTACCTCCTATGAGCAAATATCAGAACATCACCGGTCGGAATTCCCTACAATTGGTATCAGAGCATATGGTTTGAAGTGGTGTTTGATTTTTGCTCAAAAATGAAAGTTGTCAAAATTGTGTTTTGACCATACCACCGTGTAGAGGAGGACGAGACGAAGCCACTGGTGAAAACGGCGTCAAAATCGGACGTCGGACATGGCCGCACTCTCCATCACTCTCCAAAGAAGGCGTCCTTCACGCAGCAGACGCGCCCCACGCGTCTTCTTCGCCCGGATGGGCTGACCCGACCCGAATATCAGTTGACCCGACCCATATGGCTGACCCGGATATTAATGACGTCAGCATGACATAATTGTGATGTCAGCATGCACAGTAGGCATGCCAGGGATGACATCAGCCTGATGTAAATGTGATGTCAGCATGCACAGTAGGCATGCCATGTCAGCAGCCACATCATCGACCAGTCAGCAGACACGTCAGCAAAGTGGGACCCACCTGCCACATCATCGTCCGCGAGCCGAGCCAAGTTGAGCCGAGTCGAGCCATTTTGAAGCCGAGCCGAGCCGCGAGCCGAGGGATAAGATTCTGTGCAGCAGAGTCTATGTGCAACCGGATCTGAGATTGAATCTGAGCCGTTAATCAGGCCAGAATTGTTTTGATCAAAGCTTAGCCGTCTGAAATGCGATTTGGATGATTTCAGACTTGTTTCTAGCTAATTTGATCGTTCCGGATGCAATGGTACGGTCCGATCGTTGAGATTGAGACCGAAAATGGTGGTGGTGAATTAACAAAAAAAGATTGCCCGATCAGGAGGCATCTAAAGGTCATCATGGTGGTCGATGGAGATGAAGAAGAACATGTCACACATGTTTACCCAATTACATGTGTTGAACTGCTAAGTGGAGAGAATTTTAATTGCCTTGAGGGAAGGCAAAATTGGGACACTCTAGACACCCAATCAAGTGGACAATTTGAGGTGGAGAGTGGAAATTTGATGAAGACCAATCTTGACGAATCTAAGAACTGGTAGTCTCGCCAGATGTTGAGAAATCAGGTATAAAACCGGGATACCCCAGATCACTTGTAAAGGAAAGCCGCAACAAAGGTAGCAAATGGTTGTATATACGAAAAGGCAGTACGGTGGATAGATACGTTCTAAGAAGTTCTGTCTAGGAGATTGGGTTTTAAGCGGGACCAGTGTGACCCCTCCAAATCTTTCCTGGGAACTTGCTTAGTTGAAGGATCATCCACACAGTACTATTTTTTGTATATGTAATAGTTTGTAATGAAACTGTTGAAGACTAGCAAGATGACGGCACAAAGGAACAGTTGGGTTCCGTATGTTCAAGGATCTGATGGAGTGGTGATTTCTCCAAAGAAGTTAGATTCGGTGACTGTAATTTCTCGAAGGGAGAATTAATGAAGACCCTGATAATGGAAGAGAAATACAGCAAGGGGATAAAGATTGGCACCCTATTTTGACTTGGATAAATGTTGTGACAGGATGAGCTGCTGTCAAACATAAAAGCAAAGAATAGGGAGAAATCTGGAGAACCGAAATTGCACGAGAGCACACGGAGATTGTGCAGGAGTACCCGAAGGATCCAACGAGGTACTGTAATGAGACAACAGATGCAAGGAGAAGAAGAGTTCCCAGATGAAGCTCAGAGCAGAGACTGTGTGAAAAGTTGTACAACAGGAAGTTTCTTGTGCTCTTGATAAAGGCAACAGGCGAGGACCTTTCCAATGCATGCAAGGATGGAAAGATGAGTTGTTGCAGAAGCACCTAATTAAAGGGGTGCGACCGATGAAAGGCGAAGACACCAAAGAGAGTTGGTGTGGGTGGAGCTATCAAGCAGAAAGGCATAGAAGCTCCAAACATAGAAAATGAGATGGAGGATTGCGAAGAGTGCACCACAACTCTCTCTTTCTATGTGATCAGTGGCAGTGATCTCTCCCAAGTCCACATGGTGGTAGAGAATCTTGGAGCCACTGGAGACATCCCCGATGAAGGAGGATGTGACCGCTTCATGACGGACGGAGACACCTCAGGCAGAAGGTGTGTGGGCCATGAAACGAGCCCAAATACAGACCGCCACATGACGATGAGCGGAGACACCTCAAATAGAAGGTGTGTGGGCCATAAAACGAGCCCAAATACAGACCGCCACATGACGACGAGCGAAGACATCTCGGATGGAAGGTGTGAGGACCATGACATGAGTCCAAGTTCAGACCGTCTCATGACGACAGGCGGAGACACCTCGGATGGAAGGTGTAAGGACCATGATATGAGTCCAAGTTTAGACCGTCTCATAAAGACAGGTAGAGACACCTCATGAGAAGGTGTGAGGACCATGATATGAGTCCAAGTTCAGACCGTCTCATGACGACAGGCGGAGACACCTCAGGAGAAGGTGTGAGGACCATGACATGAGTCCAAGTTCAGACCGTCTCATGACGACAGGCGGAGACACCTCGGATGGAAGGTGTGAGGACCATGATATGAGTCCAAGTTCAGACCGTCTCATGAAGACAGGTGGAGACACCTCAGGAGAAGGTGTGAGGGCCATGATAGGAGCCCAATTTCAGAACGCCCTAAAGATCGATGTGATGGCTGGATATAAATAGACAAGTGTATAGCCAATGAAGAGGCTATGATGAGTATGGAGACAAATGCAGGATTGACTTTCATGGATATTGCCCCCATGCTAAAGATCAATGAGCTAGAAAACATTTGCCTTGGACAATAAGTGGATGACTTGTGGAGCATTAAGACGTGAATGCTATGTAGGAGCAGAGGGCATGCGCAGGTTCCGGGAACAAGTTGACTCTTGTCAAGGTGGTGAGCTCGGTAATGGCATTGTAATACTCAGAGTATGAAGACGGAGATGGATCAACCTTTAATGGGCTGTCCTCATGGTTAAAAGGGAGAGCCATCTGGACTCTTGAGACTAAGAGCGGAAGACTCACGGAGAAGTAAGGCGTGGTTCCTAGGGAGGAACAAAGGGCAGACGCAACTCCGGGATGAGTAGACTCTTGGAAGAGTGGTGAGCTCGTGATCACATTAAAATACTCAATGACTGTCGCACTTGGAAATATCCGTTTGAGGGGGTGTTGTAAGCCTTGGTGTAAGCCTTGATAAATCATTCCGGGCCAAGCATGATTGATATGCTTGAAGGGGGATGTTGTTCCAGAGACAAGCGTTAAACACTCTTCAGATGAGATATGACAAACCATCTGGTTGAAGTGATCCTTTGGAGTGAGCGAAGGGGTGCTTGGATGACTCTGGTGATTGAAAGGTTTGGCAAGTACCTGGAAACTTGGCCAAAGACGCTCTCGGAATGGTAAGCTTGGAAGAGCTGCAAGATGCAAGCCTGTGCTGAAGAAACAAGAGGACAGTTGCCCCACATGAATGGCAAAGGGGGTGATTGTTGGGTTGGTTGCCATTAATGTGCAACAACCATTGACAATTGCAGCAGCTGGAGCTGGAGTTGCACCAACCATGTGCACTCATCCAAGATGTCAAAGGTTGGCAGCCACCATTGTTGAAGAAGAGCTGGAGTTGGCAGCCACCTTTGTTGAAGAAGAGCTGGAATTGGCAGCCACCATTGTTGACAAAAGAGTTGGAGGAGCTGTCATGGATGCCTATAAATAGAGGCATACGGTTGAGAGCAAAATGAGAGAGTTGAGAGAGGGAAGAGTAGAGCCAAAGATGTGAGAAATGTAGGAGAGAGTGGGCTGCCAAGGCAGCCAGCAGTAGCTGCCATTGCAGACCAAAAGAGAGAAATAGAGTGAGGTTGAGAGTTGCTAAAGAGGGGATGATTCCTCCTCCTCTATTGTTGTAAATCTTGTTCTCTCCCTATATAATGCAATGGCTTCTCCCGTGGATGTAGGCAGTTTGCCGAACCACGTTAAATATTGTGTCAGTGTGCTTTACCTCCTATGAGCAAATATCAGAACATCACCGGTCAGAATTCCCTACATCACTTGCTACCAATGCTAGCTTGCTATTACTTTCATTGAAAGAACAGTAACTAGGTGAGCAAAACGAATTACAGATGGAAGAATTAATTTGTTCATGCAACAAACTTATCAAACTCGTATATATAATCTTAAATAAAGAAGACGCATGATCCAGAAAGACTTACCAACAGATCATAAGAACAGTTGACCTGTGTTTTGCATCAGCAAACAAGACGAAGAAGAAAAAATGTTGGCCAATGGACTTGTCAATGGCAACGGTACCCTGTCATGGCCTATGAATCTGTTAAATTTAAATAAGCAATAATTACAATATTCCCTTTCCTGAGTTAATGGGCAGCGATTAACCTCTCTTAAATACCTGAATGCTTATGTATTTTATATAGACTAGGTGCCCACTTGCACTTATATTAGATGTTCATTAATTTGACCTCGAAACATAATTAGTTGCAACCACCACCCCCACCTCCACCTCATATCCATTGCAAAGTGGCAATAACGTAAAATGGAAACATTCAAAGGGCGTTTTTGTACAATAACACAATTCAAAACGACCGCAGACTAATATTCTAACCCTTATTAAGTGCATCTCCTCTCCTTCTCCCCCTATCCCTTCTCCTTCTCCTCATTCCAATTCTATGGAACCCTTTTTGTAGACAGATTTCCAGAATCTGATTAAATTCATGTTAATTTTCTAGGTGAGACCAAATTAGAAAAGTCAACTCTGCTTTGCATCTGCTAAGAGTCAACACGTTAAAAGGGGTTTGCTATAATATTTTTTTTTTCAAATTAGCAAAGTCAACTCTGCTGCATCAGCTAAAAGTCAACACATTAAAAGGGGTTTAATATAATACTTTAAAAAAAGAAGTTTGGCTGGATGGGCAAGGAAAGATTCTTCGGGGATCGATTAATAAATATCTATCTACCGTTGTGATAGACACATTCCGTTTTTTATCCAATTATAAAGAAAAACTTGTTTAGTTAATAAAAAATGTTCCTAAATATAATTATATTTAAATCTTGGTTTTATAAAATAATTTATTTTTTATTTATAGATACTTGTTTGTCATTTATTTTACATGTAAATATTTATTTTATAGTAATTTTAACCAAATATATATTATTTAAATCTATATTTTTAAAATCACATCTAAAAGTATTTTTTTTAATTTATTTTTTTCTTCAAACCGTAACCGTAAAATCTACGCATTAAAGAACTCTCCCGTTCTTTGTTTTTTTAATTAAATTTAATCTTGTTCTATATAATATAATTAAAAAGAAGAGGAGAAAATTATAATTGACTTTCTTGTATTATTATCTTATTTAATATATATCTATGTACTTTTTTAATCAATGGAGGTTGTTCGAGAACTCCAATTTCTTCAGCCTTGATATAATTGGAAGGACCATATCTTACGGCGCTAATGTGAGACCTATGGAATATTTCCCAATTATATATATATATATTAATCAATTGAGGTCCAGTACTGCAATCACTAGCTTCTTGGTACCTTCTTTAATGGTGATAATTATTAAATCTGCATTTCCCAAAATGGGTCCCTCGAGCGTATAATCTTGTTACCATGCGATAATTGTCGAATATATATAAGCCTACCTAGTCATTAGCATTAATCACAGAAGGTGGTGGAGAGTCGGCATCAATGGCGGAGGGGCAGATGGAGGGGGATGGGTGATCTTCCAAGCCAAGAGCTCTCTCTGTTTTGGTGAAAGGTTGAGACGTAACTTTGATTAATTTGCTGGGAAGTATAAGCAGGATATACTTCATTAATATGACATCGAAACATAAGAATAGAAAACTCAACTCTGCTTTGCATCAGCTAAAAGTCAACACATTAAATATAATACTTTTTTTATGACTTTATGACCCTAAACAGAAAAAAAAAATCCTTGTGATAAACAAAACCCATTAAGCTTGTACGTAGCAACAAACCGATGGTTTTGCGAGGGAGAAAAATGAATTTGATGAAGTTCTCCCATTTTTCTATACCCTTATTGTCTTAACTCCATTCTTGCCCTAAAATAAATTACCTTTTGAGTGATGATTTATGTAGAAATTGCCCTGGAAATTAAAAAGTAAACGACCCTTAAATTTGAATTTCAAAAAAGCCATTAGTGATATTTGACGGTTTTTAAAAAAAATTTATTAAACTGAAAATTTAAATTAAATATTACAGACGGATTTACCGACGAAATGGTTAAAAATATTTATATTTAATTGTCTAGTGGTAAAACCGTCAGTAAAATACCCCAATAAAAAGACTAGAATATCTCATTTCACAACATATGGGCCTCTTTTCTTCTTTTTCTTTTTCTTCTTCTTCTTCTTCCCCTTATATAAAAACATCAACATTCCTTTCTTTCTCATATTTTCTCTTCTCTCCTCAACTCCTTCTCTTCTCCTCCACGCTCAGGTATGTCTTCTCCTCTTTTCTTCTTTTCTTTTCTTAGTGTTTTTTAATTAACATACTTTATGAATTTTTTTCTCTTCTCAGCTCCACTCGCAACTACATTAAGGTAAGATTTTTTTTCTTCTTTTTTTGTGTTTTTTTTCATTATATTTTTTTTAAAAAAATTTCTGTTCTTAATAATTGTATGAATGTTGTTATAGGATTTTTTTTTCATGTGAGATTAATTTTTAGTTAATTTATTTATAGGATTTTTAAATAGAATTTTAATTATTTAATTATTTTTCTAGTTTTGTTAAATAGATTTTCTTAAAAAATATTTTTAAATAATCACCGATGAAATTGCACACAGTATTTTTGTTGGTTATATGACAAGCTCCCCGAGGAAAATATCGACAGAATGAAGCGGGTAATTTTTTTTTTCAGTGCGCTTTTTCCATCAGTAAATCCATCGGTAATAATATTTTTTTATTATCAACGGACTTATCGCCAGACAAAAAATTACCGATAGAAATTATAGTACAAAAACTGACAGATTCATTGATGGAACATTTTCGTCTGTAATCTTATCGGTAAATTAATTACCAACAAAATAATAGTACAAATATTGACAGAAATTATTGTACAAACTATCTATATTTATTGTGGGCAATCATTTCCTTCTAATCAATCATCGTCTTATCTTCCTTATATATAGTCAATCATCAACTTCTTGGTCAATTATACTATTCACAATTAATTTCAGCTTATTTTTTTCTATACAATAGTGCACAATATGATCTGCTCTTATTTGTTTGACACATAAATATTTATTTTGTATGTGAAAATTTTGTAAACACCATAGCTTGATTGGGATGCTATAGGGCATAATTAATAGTTATTTGCTCAAGACTAAGTTGTCCTTCTGAAAGAAAATAAATATATTGTATTATGAGCCAAAAAAATTGTATTGATACTTTAGCCTACCAGAAATGCTTTATTTTTTGCTAAATATGCTCTACAGGAAACATTGTAATAGTATTATAAGAATTTAAACTAGTTTTTAAGAGAATTCAAGACAATCTTAAACAATATACACTCATGAGTTCTGATGACAAGTCGTAAATAAAATAGAGAAACGATAAGTTATAAGGAAGAAGGTATAGACAGAAAGACAACAAATGAATTATAATAACTTAACTCCAGGTGATAGAGATTACCAGAAAGTCAAGATAAAAGCCAAAGAATTTCATCATCACTGTAGAAAGAAACTGAGTAACTCTAACTAGAGAAAGCTTTTGTTGGAATACTTTCCATATAATTCTTTTGGCCAAATGAAACAATTTCATTTGATTTCTTTGAACCTTTTAGGTCTCCGACTGTAAACCTTAAAGTCATTTGTGGTAGATTCTGCACCATTCTTGAAGCCACTTCCACCGAGTTTCGCCTCATTGTCACGCTTGTTATCACGGCATCTCTAGGTTTTTCCCCCCACCAGCATTAGTGAATTGTTGTACAAGCTGTCTAAATTCCGTTGGAGTTGCTGCAAATACCTTACAGTATGGCAAGATAAAATCGCAATCGTTCTCTGCTTGGGTGTGTAGTTGGCGGACCCCACACTTTCTCACATGACAATAATGCAAGGGGTTGTTGTCCAGATCTTCCACGGAGAATTCAACTGAGACTTCACTGAATTTACCATACCAAAAATCTTTTGTAGCATTCAAACAAGGATCATATCCAAAAAAAGGTGATCTGACCGGATAGATTGTTTTTGCAATGAGCCATAGCAACTGGCAAAGTAGCAATGGAGAACGCGGGGATCGGCATGGTCATTCTTGAAATGATAAGTACATTTGACTTGGAATCCACCAGAGCCATCATAAGATGGTTCAAATGCAACAACAGTGCACAGCATGAAACCCAATAACTCACTACTAGGGCAATGTGAAGGCAGCTGAATTGTCACAGAACTGCTGAATTCTGCTGCACAAACCACGCTGGAACTTTACATCCTGGGAAGCAAAACTAGATACCCCAGCAGCTACTGATGAAATCTGCATCATGAAAAACATGCTCAACTCTACATCCATTAAAACACGAGAGAAGAGATTATAGACTCAAATCAATATTCTTACTATCAGATGTTTCTTTACCCATCTCAAATTCAACAATTCCATATCTGATGAGGTAATGAAAATCACAGGGAATGTTCTAGGATGAATTATTCCTTGAAATCACCCTACATCCTTTATGGTGCATTTAATGACCTCCACTTCAAGACCATGCAGGCTCTTCCTTGGGCGAATCTTTCTCTGGGGAAATAACTACTCTTTCTAGAATAAATACCTGCACAAAGTCCCCCGAGGTGTTGATGGGGGACCCTCCGAAAATCTAGTCAGGTATTTTTTATGTAGCCAAAGATATTAATAGAAGTATTAATGAGCTTTTATGAAGATAGAGAAGAGGAGAAAGAAGAAGATGTGGAATTCAGGAAGAAGAAGCAGAGAATGTGTTTTTTGTCTCTTAGTATTAGGTTTTCAACCCCTTCCTGTATATTCATGCTTCCTTTTATATTACCTTACTTGACTTGCTTCATACAATGTATGAGAGATAGAGATGTAATCTTGTAATAGTAGAATAATATTATTCTACTGCTCGTGTCATCACATCTAATTAATATAAGCATGAGCTGCTTGTTCGTATTTAATAGGATGTGATGGGTATCATAATTATTAACCCAAACCCAGAGTAGGGGGGCTTAGTGTAGAGTGACCCGTTAGTTATGCACCCAATTTGAGGGATGTTGGGCTCAATCCACGCCCGAAGCGCAGGAGAAAACGGGGCGCGGACGTATCCAAGTCCACCGTGAAGCTGGGCGTGGACACGACTAAGTCCAAAGTGGGGTTGGGTGTGGTCGCGCCCGGGCCCAATCGTGGGACTGGATTTGGGCGTGGACGCTCCCGGACCCGATCATGGGACTGGATGGGGATGCGTCCAGGCACAGCATAGAGTTGGGGGTGGGTGTACCCCAACCCAACTTGGGGTTGAACACCCGAAAAGACATAACCTCATTTTAAGTAATGACTTTCGTGCATTATCTCTTAAATGAGGTTGAGTTTAGAAACCATGAACCTTCAATATCCAAAATCATAAGATTCTACAAGACAAAAGAAAATCAAAATCTCAACTCTCTCATAAGTTACTAGGGATTAAAAATAAAAAAAAAAGAGGAGAAAACAAGTCAATTACAAAGAGAATACTTTGTTTTAGTTTGTGCTCGTGGAGATGAAGAGAAGAAATCATGGAGAGAAAATCAATTTTTTTTTATGTATACTAGATTGATATATTGTTCCCTTTGTATGGGTTATATCATATAAAAGGATATTTTTATCTTTTAATCAAAATTTAAATCTTGAAGTATAATCTCTAAAGCTATAGAGAGAGATATTAAAATCGTTTTCAAACCTTGGTAAATGAGTAATTTTCACATTATAAATTGTGTACGGCTAGTACACTTGCTAAGTCTCATTTAACATTCCAAATTAATTCATGTGTTTAACTTTTTGTTTATAATTTATTATACATGCTTAAAAACATTACCATATAAACTAACAATTATTTAACATATTTAATTAATTTCATTAATTTTTATTCGTGTTAAAGAACCATCTCAACCCAAAAGCTTAAGCTGTTAGGTGAGGTCCTAGGATATGATTTATATTATTCTCTAACACACCCCCTCAAGTGAAAGCCCTTTGTGCTTGAAACTTGCACAGGCCCACATTACCTTGTGCTTAATTTTTTATCAAATAAATAGGGATGGTAAGATTTGAACTCGAGACCACTTGGCCATCAAGGCTCTGATACCATGTCAAAGAACCATTTCAACCCAAAAGCTTAAGCTTTTAGGTGAGGTCCCAAGATATGATTTATATTATTCTCTCTTTTGGTTGAAGTTCTTCATCTAGTGGTTGATTGTTCAACCTCTGCTAGTGTTTGGAGCACCCTTGAGCTTGCTCTTGCTTCCCCATCTAACTCTCGGATCATGCAATTGCATGGCTCTCTTCAGGATCTTCGACAAGGTGATGATATTGTTACTCTCTACCTGCAACGCGCAAAAGGTTTATTTGATGAATTGGCTGCGGCCGGCAAACCTATTTCTCTCACTGATTTCAACTTATATGTGTTTCGGGGACTTCGCGGTGAATTTCGGGATTTGGTTACGAGTCTGTCAACCAAAGCCGATCCTCTGTCGTACTCTGAGCTTTATAGTCACCTGTCTACTCATGAATTTATACATCGCAGCTCGGTATCCTCCAGTCTAACTACTGCACCCCTACTGCCCACCCCTGCGCAGCCCCCCTCAATATATGCTGCCCAGCGTGGTTTTCCTGGGCCAAACAGCGGTGGTTTCATGGCTCATCGGGGTAGAGGACGACGGAGTGGCTGGCGGCATCCTCGCAGCAACTTTCCTCAGTCCAACGGTTAGTCCTTTCATGGTGCTGGTGGTGGTTCTCCTTGGCAGCAGCCCCGCAGCCACAATGGACAGTGGCAAAACCATGCACACCGTGGTGCAGCAATAAATCAGTGGCCACGGCAGCAAATAAAATGCCAGCTCTTCCACATCTATGGCCATTCTGCACAGCAGTGCTCTCAACTTGTTCATCATGGAAATCAAGCCTCGGCCAACCTCTCCTTTAGTACTACATCAGCCGAGGACTCTGCCGCTTGGTTTCCTGACACAGGTGCAAATCACCACGTTACTCCGGACATTACTGGTATGACATACGCATAACCTTATCTTGGTAATGATCAATTACATGTTGGTGATGGTAAGGGACTTGTTATATCTAATACCGCCCATAATCTTCTGCATACAGCAAAACGAGTCTTCACCTTGTCCAACATATTACATGTTCCTCACATTAAAAAAAAATTATTATCTGTTCAACAATTTTGTCGTGAAAATTATGTTTTTTTTTAGTTTCACTCTTCTATTATTTATGTCAAGGATCTCATCACCAAGGAAATCCTTCTTTCCGGTCAGAGTAAAAACGGCCTCTATGTCCTTTCCAAGTCTTCTGCCACATCTCTGCCGCAAGCTTTTTTGTCCACTACCATGGCCACTTCTGCCAATATTTGGCATCGTCGCCTCGGTCACCCCAGTTCCCGTATTCTGAGTCTCTTAGCTTCAAATAAAAAGGTTGTTTGTACCTCTCGTCATCTTAATTTTCAATGTCAAGCTTGTCCGTTAGGAAAATCCTCTCGTTTGTCATTAGGACCTACGGGCCATAAAACATCTACTCCTCTTGAACTCATCTTTAATGATGTTTGGGGCCCTGCCCCTATGCTATCGTCGGATGGCTTTCATTATTTTGTCATATTTGTGGATGCGCATACAAAATTTATTTGGTTTTATCCTATTGCTATCAAATCAGATGTATTCAATGTGTTTCAACAATTTCAAGTACTTGTTGAACGTCAGTTCTCTCGTAAAATCAAAATTGTTCAAACTGATTGGGGTGGTGAATATTGTAAATTAAATTTTAAAAAAAAACATCGGTATCCACCATCATCTCATATGTCCACATACTCATGAACATAATGGCACTGTTGAGCGTCGTCATCGCCATATTATTGAAACTGGTCTTACTCTGTTAGGGCAATGTAAAGCACCTCTAAAATTCTGGAATTATGCATTTGAAACCTCGGTTTATCTTATTAATCGTATGCCAACCTCGATTTTAAGCAACAAATCTCCCTTCGAATGTTTGTTTCGTCAGACACTTGATTATGCCTTTTTACGTACTTTTGGATGTCTTTGCTTTCCTTTTCTTCGTCCTTACAATGCTCATAAGCTAGACTATCGCTCCACTCCATGTGTGTTCTTAGGCTATAGTTTGTCTCATCTAGGCTATCGTTGTCTTGATTTGTCGTCTGACCACATCTACATTTCCCGTCACGTCCGATTTCATGAACAAATTTTCCCTTTCATTGAGTCTGTCATCCTGTCTCCATCCTCCTCTCCGCCTGTCACTGTCTCCAACCTACCCCCCTCACCATTTTTCCATCTCAACCCGTCTCAGCCCCACCTCCCCTTCCCACTAACCTGTCCGTCCCCTCACCATCATCTCCATCTATATCTCTTGATCATTATGCAGGTTCAGGTTCTGCGGTGCCAGCTTTATCTTCATCAGATTCACCCTCTGTTGCAGACTCTCCAGCCTCGTCATCAGCATTGTCTTCTCCATCTAGGCACTCTGCTCAGTCTGTGCCCAGTCTGGACTTATGTGTGGATCTCTCCACATATTCTCTTATATAGCTGACCTCCACTGCTCTGCCTTCTGCTCTGCCACCCATTCAGCAGCATCCCATGGTGCTGCGTTCTCAACAGCCAAAGACTGCCAACGTTAGCTCTGTTTCTGCTTCCTCTCTGCTAGTTTCCATTTCACGGGTAATGTCCCCCTCTACTCTTAAGCCTCTAAGTTTTAAGGAAGCTGACCAGTACTTGTGTTGGCATACTGCCATGAAGGATGAAATTGCAGCCTTACATGCCAATGCCACTTGGTCATTGGTGCCATTTGATCCTTCTATGAACATTGTTGGCTGCCGATGGGTGTATAAAATCAAGCGGCGAGCCGATGGGGCCATTAACTAGTACAAGGCTCGCTTGGTTGCGCGGGGGTTCACCCAACAAGAAGGTATAGATTATTCAGAAACCTTCAGTCATGTTGTTAAATCAACTACTGTTCGGTTAGTTCTCATAATTGCAGTCTCAAAAGGATGGCAGATTTGGCAACTTGATGTTCACAATGCCTTCCTCAATGGCTCACTTCCTGAGGTTGTTTACATGCAGCAACCCTCAGGCTTTGTCAATACTGCTTTACCTACTCATGGTTGTCGCCTTCACAAATCTCTCTATAGTTTAAAACAAGCACCACGGGCCTGGTACATGCGACTAAGTGATTTCCTCCTAACTATCGGTTTTCGAGCTTCAAAGGTTGATACCTCCCTATTTATTCTGAATGGGACTCCTGATATCTGTTACTTACTTGTCTTTGTGGATTACATCTTAATTACTGGTAATAACTCTAAATTGATTCATCGCCTCATTACCTTGCTGAGCTCAGAGTTTAAACTTCGTGACTTAGGTCATGCACGTTACTTTTTGGGGATTGAAGTTTCTCCCACCAGTATGGGTCTTGTGCTTAGTCAACACAAGTATGTTCTTGATATTCTGAATCGTGCTGGTATGTCATCGTGTAAACCTGTTGATACACCAGCATCTGTTTCCAAACTTGATCTGCAGTCTACCGAGTTGTTTTCAGATACCACTCGCTTCCACCAAATTGTTCGTGCTCTTCAGTATCTCATGTTTACTCGACCTGATATATGTTATGCTGTGAACAAATGTCAGTTTATGCATGCTCCTACCGAAGGCCACTGGGCCGCTGTTAAGCATATCCTGCGATACTTAAAAGGTACATCCTCCTTTGGTCTCCACCTTACTCATGACTCTGCTTTGTCTCTTCATGGTTTTACTGATGCCGATTGGGCCGGCAGTACTGATGATCGAAAATCCACGGGTGGCTATATTGTATTTCTTGGCACCACTCCCATTTCATGGAAATCTGGCAAGCAACGCACTGTTGCTCAATCCTCTACTGAAGCAGAGTATAAGGCCTTAGCTGATGGTACTACTAAGGTTCTTTGGCTTTGCTATCTTTTGTCAAATTTATGTTTCTCTCCTAGTTCTGCTACCACTATCTGGTGTGATAATTTGGGTGCTACTTATCTATCTGTTAATCCGATCTTTCATGCTCGTACAAAGCATGTTGAGGTCGATTATCACTTTATTCGTGATCGAGACTAAGAAGGAGATTCAGATTCGCTTCATCCCCTCCAAAGATCAATTAGTAGATGTTCTTACAAAGCCACTTGCTTCCTCTGCTTTTACTTCTCTACGTTCCAAGCTTCACATGGATAACCCACCCTCAGCTTGAGGGGGCGTATTAGGGGATGTGTTGTAATATAGGAAATATTATGTTTCCTCTTGTATTGTTTTATCATGTGTAATAGGCTACACCATAACATATGTACAATGCCCTACTTGTATAAATAGTAGAGGAGCTGCCGTACTAAAGGCACTCACAAAACTATTACAAATCCCTACTTTAACTATTCAAATATTTGATTTTCAATGTTTTTACCAAGATTCAATAATAAATGAAGTCTAAGAAATACATTCAAATAATAGTTAATGAATATCGTAAAAGCACTCATTTAACTTTTCCCTTATCAATATAACTTTTAAAGTTGCTTACTAATTTTAATTATATATTACCCTGTAAAGACTGTTTATGATAGTTTACTGTTCATATAAATATAAATAGTAAAGAATCTTAAGACATATAAAATTTAATTTTTATAATTCCTTTATTTTTTTAATTTTAAAAGAAATTAGTTTCTCATATCATAGCGGGAAAAGCATTCCCGAGGCTAAGTCGAGGGAAAGCCTAGTTTAGGAAACAAACATAGGCCCAAACTGAAAGGTCTGCCCACAGATATCCAATTGAACAGGAGACCTTCTGGTCTCTTTAAGCAATGGAACAATACTTCACTATGAAAATAAATGGTGTCAACAAAATTTATCCAAAAAAAAACTCATGACTCATCTAGAATTTCTTACCGCTCTTTGTATCTGTTTTTTTCTTTCAATATGAGCTAATAAAGTAACTAATAAGTTATTTCACAAGTTTACTCGTAACCGTGTAAACTGTAAATTTATGAAATAATAAAATTGAAAAAAAAATATTTAATAACTAAAACAAATAATTATTTAAGAACCAAAAAAAGAATTTATAATTAAATGCATTATAAGAACAAAAAGAAGAAGTTATAATCACGGTGCAAAACCTATGTCTAAGTTTATTTTGTAATGTAATATGAA
Organism: Populus deltoides; assembly: GCA_015852605.2. Taxonomy (NCBI): domain Eukaryota; kingdom Viridiplantae; phylum Streptophyta; class Magnoliopsida; order Malpighiales; family Salicaceae; genus Populus; species Populus deltoides. Next base: position 5,440,608 of record CM027588.2, on the reverse strand, counting down.
CGACGCACTTGACTTATCTCTCTTTTTCTCATGACAATGTAATATTTTTGTGTTTGGTTTGACATTAAGAGAATAAATAAGATTAAATTTTTTAAAACGCACCCCCTCTTACATTGACTTGGTGCAATAATTGTTTTTGAGGACTAGCAGTAAAAAGTAATCAAGTCCAATATTTTCTTTATAAATAAGATTAAATTGAATGATAAATTTAACTTAAGTTAACAACACTTGTCTCCTTGATCTCGCATGAAATTTTATAAAAAAACATTTTCTAACTCCAGGTGAGATAGAGATTACCAGAAAGTCAAGATAGAAACCAAAGAATTTCATCCTCACTGTAGAAAGAAACTGAGTGACTCTAACTACAGAAAGCTTTTTTTGGAACACTTTCCATATAATTCTTTTGGCCAAATGAAACAATTTCATTTGATTTCTTTGAACCTTTTAGGTCTCCGACTGTAAACCTTCAAGTCATTTGTGGTAGACTCTGCACCATTCTTGAAGCCACTTCCACCTGTTGGGCAATTCCAGAACTCAAACACACACAAATTTACGTGGTTCGGCAACTTGCCTACTCCACAGAGCTACTGGTTTGTATTAATCAAGCTTAGAAACAATACAAACAACAAAACAAGGAGGAGGAGAAAATCTTCTCTACTCAACTCAAGCTCTCTCTCTCACGTTTTTCTCTCTGCGTTTTCACTCTTCTCTGCGTTCTTCACACACCAGCACTCAAGCTCTTCACTGAGCATACATATATATTAAGCTAGGAGTGAAGGGCATGCCCACCGTTTGCCTCCACTTGTGCTAAGTGGAGATTAGGTATTCCCACTAAGCACATAGTGGAGGTGAGACATTGCTTGTCTCCAAATAGCTAACAATCTCCCACTTGGAGACAAACAATGAAAAAAAAATATCTTTTATCCTTGAAGACCAACTGAAGTTTTGCACAACTTCAGTTTGTCAAGTGTAACTCCTTTGGTTAACATGTCAGCTGGATTCTTGCTCCCACAGACCTTTTCTAGCATCAGTTGCTCATCGTCTAGCAATTGTCGGATGAAGTGATATTTGATCTGAATGTGCTTAGTCCTGGAGTGAAATGCTGGATTCTTGGCAAGGAAGATTGCACTCTGACTGTCACTATACAAAGTACCCTTTCCATTCATCTTGCCCAATTCTTTCAGAAAACTCTGCAGCCATACGATCTCTTTTGCAGATTCTGAGACTGCAACATATTCAGCTTCTGTTGTTGAAAGAGCGACGATCTTTTGCAAGGTAGAACTCCAGGAAATAGCAGTACCTCCTAGAGTATATACATATCCTGTAGTGCTCTTTCGGCTATCAACATCTCCTGCTAGATCAGCGTCTACAAAACCTTCAAGTTTCAAACCACCAGCTGTGAAGGTAAGACATGTCTCCGATGAACCTTTTAAGTACCTCATGATCCATTTCACCGCCTCCCAATGCTGCTTTCCAGGATTGCTCATATATCGGCTTACAACTCCCACTACATGGGCAATATCTGGTCTGGTACAGACCATAGCATACATCAAAGAGCCGATAGCTGAGGCGTATGGAATCTTATCCATGTATCCACATTCTAGCTCAGTTTGTGGTGGACCGGTCTTTGTTGAGCTTGAAATGATTCCCAAGAGGTGTACTTCCCGGTTTAGCATTATCCATACTAAACGCCTGAGAACCTTCTTGACATACTCTGTTTGTGAGAGCTTTAGTATGCCTTTGTCTTTATCTCTGATGATTCTCATGCCAAGTATTTGTTTAGCAGCTCCCAGATCCTTCATTTCAAACTGTTTTGACAATTGTTGTTTCAGCTTGTCAATCTCCTCAATGTTGGATCCTGCAATCAACATATCATCCACATATAATAGTAGAATGATTAGGAGTTGTCAAAATGTTTGACATAGCAACAATGATCAGCCTGGCATCTTGTGTATCCCGAACTACACATGAAGTTGTCAAACTTCTTGTACCACTGTCTTGGAGCTTGCTTCAAGCCGTATAAGCTTTTCTTTAGCTTGCAGACTTGTTTCTCCTTTCCTTGTATTTCAAACCCCTCTGGTTGTTGCACGTAAATGTCTTCCTCCAATTCACCATGAAGAAATGCTGTTTTTACATCTAATTGTTCAAGATGTAAATTCTCTGCTGCTACTATCCCCAGAACAACTCTGATTGTTGTGAGCTTCACAACTGGAGAAAATATCTCAGAGTAGTCAATCCCTTTCTTTTGTTGAAACCCTTTTACAACAAGTCTTGCCTTGAACCGTTTGCTTCCGTCATACTCAGTCTTTACTCTGTAAACCCACTTGTTTTGCAAAGCCTTCTTTCCTTCAGGCAGTGTGGTTAGCTCCCAAGTCTTGTTCTTCAGCAACGAACTCATCTCATCCTTCATGGTTAACTCCCACTTGCTTGAGTTTCCATCTTGTAAGGATTCTTCATAACTTAGCGGCTCACCACCATCTGTCAGCAAAATATAATTCAGTAGAAGTGTGAACCGTTGTGGGGGCTTTACAGTCTTTGAAGACCTGCGAATATAAATAATTGGTTCACTTGGCTCTGCATCTTGTTGTGTAGTGGTGGGTACAGATGTGCTTGAATCTTCTTGTAAAGACTCTCGAGTTTTGTTCTGCTCGGTAACATCGGGAAGCTCTTCTAATCTGATGAGTTCAGATTTTTGTGGACTTGTATCTGAATCAGCCATATCTGTTTCTACACTTGATCTGTCTTTGTACAACACTTTCTCATTGAAGATCACGTTCCTGCTTCTGATAATCTTTCTGTTCTGATCATCCCAAAACCGAAATCCAAATTCTTCATCTCCATAGCCAATGAAGAAACATTTCTTGGATTTGGCATCTAGCTTGTTGCGAGCATCAGAATCTATATGCACATAGGAAACACACCCAAAGACCTTTAAATGAGAGAGTTGTACCTCTTTTCCTTTCCATACTTCCTCGGGCAATCTGAACTCCAAAGGAACTGATGGTCCACGGTTGATCAAGTAAACTGCAGTATGAACTGCATCGGCCCAAAATGTCCGAGGTAACCCGCAATGCAACCTCATGCTTCTAGCTTCTTCGTTGATGGTCCGGTTCATCCGTTCAGCAGTGCCATTCTGTTGTGGTGTGCCTGGAACGGTCTTTTCCATTCTGATACCATTAACAGCACAATACTCTTTGAAACCTCCATCAATGTATTCTCCTCCGTTATCGGATATCAAGCATTTCAACTTCGGACTGATTCGGTCTCAACCATAGCCTTCCACTTCTTGAATGTTTCAAACACATCGATTTATTTTTGAAAGTAGACCCATACCTTTCTGCTGAAATCATCAATGAAAGTCACGTAATACCGAGAACCTCCAAGAGATGCTACTGGAGACGGTCCCCATAAATCTGTGTACCGGTTCTAGCTTTCTTGGTCTTAAGATCCTGCCAACCTTTAAGAAACTGAGCTTCTTCTGTTTTCCAAGAACACAGCTTTCACAAATGTCTAGATCAACATTTTTAAGCTCTGGCAGCTTTCCCTTTGATTGAAGTACCTTCATCCCCTTTTGACTCATATGGCCGAGTCTCTGATTGCCATAGATGTGCTTGATTTTCCTTCGAGAGAGGCAATAATGTCCGCAAATCTTGTGGTCATATCGTGGGTGCTTGGTTTTCTTTCCACGAGCCAAAACCATTGCTCTTTTTGATACCTTCCACATACCTCCAGAAAAAAGGATTGAATGACCACTATCATCAAGTTGTCCGACCGAGATCAGCTTCTTCTTTAGATCAGGAACATGCCTTACATTTTGCAAGTTCCATATAGATCCATTCATTGTCTTGATTTGTACATCTCCTATACCCATAATATCCAATGGTTGTCCATCGGCCAGATAGACTACACCGTGATCTCCAGCAATATAGTTTTGCATCATTTCATGGTGTGGTGTATAGTGAAATGAAGCACCAGAATCAAGAACCCAATCATCAACAGGACTATGCACAGCAAGAATCAAAGCATCTTGTACCTCTTCTGTAGTGGCGTTTGCAGAATCTGCTTCAGGTCTTTTCGGTTTTTTGCAATTCCTCATGAAATGACCAGGTTTGCCACAATTCCAACATTCAACCTGTTTTCTGGGTCCGAACTTGCTTTTACTTCTGTATCTTGATTTGGATCTGCCTCTGGATAAGCCTCTATCCTGTCTCCTCCCTCGAGTGTTAATGTTGAGAGCTGATCCTGAACTTGAACTTTCACCTGAGTCTTTCCTTCGCACTTCTTCAGCTAAAATCAAGTCTCGGATGTCATCATATTTCAGTTTGGATTTTCCAGCTGAATTGCTCACGGCTGTCCTCATACCTTCCCAACTGCTTGGAAGTGAAGCTAGCAAAATGAGTGCACGGATCTCATCATCAAACTCAATCTCAACAGATGACAATTGATTTGTAATGGTATTGAAGTTGTTGAGATGTTGTGTCACAGAGGTGCTTTCTGTCATCTTCAAGTTGAACAACTTCTTCATCAGGTGCACTTTGTTATTTGCTGAGGGCTTCTCATACATCCCAGACAAAGCTTCCATTAGTCTTGCAGTGGATCTTTCTTTTGTAACATTGTGAGCAACTCTTCTCGACAAGGATAGCCGGATAATGCCCAAAACCTGTCTATCAAGAATTTGCCAATCTTCTTCTGGCATATTTTCTGGTTTGCTCCCCAACAGAGGAAGATGAAGTTTCTTCCCATATAAATAGTCTTCAATTTGCATTTTCCAATATCCAAAATCTGTTCCATTAAATTTTTCAATTCCCGCGACTTTTATTTCATCTGCCATTTTAATATGTCTCGGATTTGAATCTGTCAAATCTGACCTTACAGATGTGTCCGGAACGGCCAAAACTATTGGAAATGACACTGAGATCACCCCAATCGGACTTCGGATGGCTCAGATCTTAACAGTCAAAGTTTTAGGTCAACAGACGGTGCTGATGAAGCCACGTGTCAGGCCAAAATAGTGTCTGCGAAACACTGAATCAAAACCCAATGTGATGATGTGGCTAGATGACGTGGCATCCACGTAATCAATCCAGGGCCCACCTTCGATGACGTGGCAAATACACGCACTCTTGTTCCGGCGTGGCGGCTTGGACCGGTCTCGATGACGCGTTGCGAATGACCGCGCGTAATTGCCGGGCGTGGGCGATGATCGGCTGGCGTGGCGGGTCAACCCGGTTCAGTTGCAGACAATCGGGTGAGGACGACGCGTGGAGAGCGTGGCGCGAATGGTCGCGCGTGGGCAGTGCTGTCGTTGGCGCGTTTTGGAGCGTGCGGTCATGCAGGACGTCGGTTCTTCACCGGGTTTTCACCAGTGAATTCTTCTCTTCTTCCTCTACGCGATGGTAATGTCAAAAACACGTTTTGAGAACTTTGATTTTTGAGTTTGGATCAAACACCCTCTTTTTCAAGAACAAGCTCTGATACCAGTTGTTGGGCAATTCCAGAACTCAAACACACACAAATTTACGTGGTTCGGCAACTTGCCTACTCCACGGAGCTACTAGTTTGTATTAATCAAGCTTAAAACAATACAAACAACAAAACAAGGAGGAGGAGAAAATCTTCTCTACTCAACTCAAGCTCTCTCTCTCACGTTTTTCTCTCTGTGTTTTCACTCTTCTCTGTGTTCTTCACACACCAGCACTCAAGCTCTTCACTGAGCATACATATATATTAAGCTAGGAGTGAAGGGCATAAATCATGCCATGATTTATGCCCACCGTTTGCCTCCACTTGTGCTAAGTGGAGATTAGGTATTCCCACTAAGCACATAGTGGAGGTGGGACATTGTTTGTCTCCAAATAGCTAACACCACCGGGTTCCGCCTCATTGTCACGCTTGTTATCACGGCATCTCTTGGTTTTTCCGCCCACCAGCATTAGCTGAATTGTCACAGAAGCTGCTGAATTCTGCTGGACAAACCACGCTGGAACTTTACGTCCAGGGAAGCAAAAACTAGATACCCCAGCAGCTACTGATGAAATCTGCACCATGAAAAACATGCTCAACTATACATCCATTAAAACACGAGTGAAGAGATTATAAGACAGGATTGAACGTGTGTGTGTGTGTGTGTGAGAGAGAGAGAGAGAGAGAGAGAGAGAGACCTCACTGTAAAGCCTTTTGGCATATAGCTGAATTTTCAACCCAACATGAGAGAACTAGTAAAGATGAATTCAAAAATGTTTCCATCAACTATAGTTGATGAGCTTGGGACTGTTCTCAGAGATGTGCAGCTGTGTGCATCTAGTTTTGCAAGCCGTGGTGAAAGTTTTTGTAATGACCCAAGCCTCCTGCAATAGCGTAAGCCAAGATATTGCAGCTCATAGAGTTCACTGATATTTGTAGGCAGTCTAACAAAGTTGTTTCCACTCAGATCCAATACTTGGAAGATTCTTGAGCCTTCCACAGTTGGACAGATCCAAAGAAGAGATTCTCCAGAGATGACCAACAGAAGATGGAAATTCTTCTACTGCAGTTCCACTCAAGTATAAATACCTTGTATTCCCTGGTATGCTCGGAAACTTGGTGACATTTGAGCAGCCAGAGACATCAACAATAGCAATAGACTTCAACAAACAAATACTGTCTGGAAGATTCCCAAGTTGTTTACAGTCCCTCAAATTCAAAGCAACGAGTCTACTCAGATGTCCAATAGATTGGGGAAGTTCTTTGATTGCAGTCTCATTGAAATTCAAATACATCACATGCTCTGTAGTTTCTGGGTACATCTTGAGATTTGAGCAGCCAGAGAGGTTAAGAGCCTTGAGATATTTCGATTTAATGATTCTTGGAAGACTCAAAAGGCTTGTGCAGCTTCTCAGATCCAAATCAACAAGCTTCTCTAGAAATTGAATAGATGAGGGAACCCCTTTCAGAGTTGTACAAAATTGAAGATAAATTGAAGATTCAATCTCTAAAGATTTTTAGCCTTTGATAGGTCTGGAATTGCAGTTAGATGCTCACAATTACTAAGGTTGACCTATGTTAAATTCACAAGATTCTGCACCATCATAGCATTGATAACAAAAAATAAAATTAGTATCTGTACATTTTAAAATTCATTTGAAAGAGGAGAAAGATTACATGTGTAGTGACCAAACCATAACTGGTCCCCCTTCCAAAGTTCTCGAACCTTGCTGTGTGATAGGTTAAGTTCAACAAGGTTCTCTGGATGAAAATTGGATGGCAAAGATTTCAGAGGGTATCCATCCCAATGGAGATACCTCAGCTCATCAGAAAGTGATTTGAGACCATTAGGAAGGTACACTTTACAGTTCTTTCCAACTTCAGAATTATAAATTTTGAGCAATCTAAGATTATACATCCGCGCAAAAGCTTTAGAGCTTAACTTGATTTCTTTTATTTTAGAGGTGTCAAAGAATATCCCTTCAACCTTTTCGGTTCCCTAAAGATCACAGGAAGGAGAAAATAAAGCATGATAAGTAACACAAATCCATGGTCATATGTGAATACTTTCAAACTTTAAAGACCAAATATCGAAAAAGAAACAAGAAAAGAAAGAATTTAAGCATTCACATACATGACACTCACCATATTTTTTGTCAAAACTTGATTGTGTTACAGGGCGGCAACTAACTAATGGGTTCACACGGGGGGAAATTCAAATTAAAGGAACAGTTGATAGAACGGTGCGTTTAGAGTAAGTCATTAAGTCCAAAACGATGCGTTTTATAAAGTTTATAATTCTGTTATGAGTCGTGTGGAAAGGAAAGAAGTCACGAGCTAGTTGTTAGGCTCCTCTGTATATATAATAGCATTCTGTTGCAACAGATGCAGGCATGGAATAATATTGAACCAATTCTTTTTCTTTCGGTAATTCTTCCCTCACCCCTTCTCTGTGTTTCCACTGCTTCTTCTTCTTCGTCTTCTTCCTTCTTCTTCTTCTTCGACTATTTCTTCTGCTCTATCTCTTGACAACCAAGTTAGTTGCTCCAAGTGGTATCAGAGCTGCATCTTCATACTCAAAATGCCTCCTCAAACGAGATCCCAAGATGCAAGAAGGGTGGATGAAACCACCAATCCAGAGCAACCCCAAGCATATGATCACATCCAACAACAGCTTAATGATATTAGGGCCGATGCTAATACACGCTTCAGAGAACTTAAAGAGGCTATGGATGCCCTTGTTTCTCGGGTAGACACAGCATTGCAGAAGACCCAGCTATCTTCAGGGGAGTGCAGCTTACCTAAGGCTCCTCAGTTTCCCCTCACAAGAGATTCCCCTGCTCGTTTCAACTGGATTAATGAAGGTACTCCTCCTCATTATCAATTACGTGGACCAAAACGAGAGTTTCCTATTTTTGAGGGAGAGGACGTCCTTAAATGGATTTATAAGTGTAACCAGTACTTTGATGTAGAAGAAATTGTTGAGCAAGACAAGCTCAAATTAGCTTCCTATTACCTAGATGGCATGGTTCTATGTTGGCACCAAAATTACATGAGAAGTTTAGGAGGACGGGTAGTATCTTGGTTAGAATATGTAGAAGCTTTATGCTGCAGGTTTGGGGGAGAGAAAAACCCTTTAGAGGAGCTCATTGAACTTAAACAGAAAAATGACTTAGAAACCTATATCAAGGATTTCGATATCCTCTGGAATTGATCTGAAATTTCTGAGAAAAATGTTTTGGTATTCTTCATAAGAGGGCTGGATGTAGAGGTTAAGAATATGATCAAGATGTTTAAGCCAAAGTCTTTGAAGCAAGCATATACTTTGGCTAGATTACAGGACAACACCCTCACCCATAGATGTTATGGCTCTAATCCTAACAAACAGACTTATCACCCAACCACCTTCGCTTACCCAAACAAACTTGCTACCCCTTTTAGCTACAACAAAAATTTTCCCACCGGATTCCCAAGCACCAACCCTAAACCACCACAAGCAGGTCTCTTACCAAACCCACCTTACAACCCCAACATTACCCAAAGAACCACTAGACCCATCAGAAATAGGGACTTGGATGAGAGGAGGGCTAAGGGCCTTGGTTTTTGGTGTGATGAGAAGTTTATACCGGGGCATAGATGCCAAAACAAGAAACTGTATTCACTATGTATTATGGAAGATAGTGGGGAGGGTAGTGAAGACGAGGGAGCCACTGACCTGGACCCTAACACTTATAATCCTCATATATCCCTTAATGCCTTAGAAGGAGTAACTGGCCTTAACACATTGCGGGTCATAGGCAAGATCGAAAAACAGCCTATAGTTATCTTGATAGATTCTGGCAGTACACACAATTTCATCAGCAATCACGTAGCAGACAGATTGCATTGTAATCTTACAAACATTAAGGCTCTAACAGTGCAGTTAGCTGATGGTGCGATCATGGCTTGCACTTCTGTGTGTAGCAACTTCCAATGGTCCATCCAAGGAGTTGATTTTGTGACTGATGTATTTACTTTGGATCTTAAAAATTGTGATATGATATTTGGCATTCAATGGCTGGCTACGTTAAAAACCATCGTATGCAACTATGAAGAAATGTGGATGGCATTTACATGGCAAGGTCAAGAGGTTTTTATCAAGGGAAATGATCCAGTAACCATGGAAACTGTCAGACTAAAGCAACTTAATGGTTTGTTATGTAGTGCTAGTTTGGTTTCTGAAATTAATCTGTGCAGCCTACGCTCTATTAACAGTCAGGAACGGGGCACTGGGTTACAGCCTGGCCTTGTTGCAAATACAACTTTCACCTCTCTGCAGGCAGAATACCAGGAGCTGTTTGCAGAACCAAAGGGCTTGCCTCCTCCTCGCAGCCATGATCACAATATACCTCTTAAGGAAGGCTCTAATCCAGTCAATCTTAGACCCTATCGACACTCCAGTCTACAAAAGGATGTGGTAGAACAGATGGTTAAAGAAATGTTGGGCTCAGGAACCATTCAACATAGTCATAGCCCTTTTTCTTCCCCAATCATCCTAGTCAAGAAGAAGGACGGATCATGGAGATTATGCATTGACTACAGGGCATTAAACCAGCTCACAATCAAAGATAAGTTCCCTATTCCTTTAATAGATGAACTCCTAGAAGAATTGGTGGGTGCCTCAGTTTTCTCTAAGACTGATCTCCGCTCTGGCTACCACCAGATTCGTATGGCTCCTGACGACATCTACAAGACTGCATTTAAGACGCACAATGGGCACTATGAATTCTTGGTCATGCCTTTTGGCTTGACTAACGCTCCTGCCACCTTTCAAAGTCTAATGAACAACTTATTTAGGGACCAACTGAGGAAGTTTATTCTTCTTTTCTTTGATGACATTCTTATTTACAGTCACTCCATGATAGAGCACATAGACCATCTCAGGACTGTCTTTATAATTCTACAGACTAACCTGCTGTATGCCAAGGCCAGCAAATGTGTTTTTTGCAGCCCCCACGTTGAGTATCTCGGCCATGTCATTTCGGCAGCAAGGGTGTTGACTGATCCCCATAAGATTGAGGCTATCTTGAATTGGCCTCTTCCATGCAATATTAAACAACTAAGGGGTTTTTTGGGTTTAACTGGATACTACAGGAGATTTGTTAAAGGTTATGGTATCATTTGCAAACCCTTAACCCAGCTGCTGAAGAAGGATGCTTACAGATGGAATGAGGAAGCCACTTCAGCCTTCAATCAACTGAAACACGCGATGACTCAACCTCCAGTCCTGGCGTTGCCATACTTGACTCAACAGTTCATCATTGAGACAGATGCTAGCAGCAGGGGTATGGGGGCAGTCCTTATGCAAGCAGGACACCCAATCGCATTCATTAGTAAATCATTTGGGGTTAAACAACAGGCACTTTCCACCTATGAAAGGGAACTACTTGCTATTTTACTGGCAGTTACTAAATGGCGACATTACTTATGGGGTAGGCATTTTATTATACGTACTGATCATCTTAGTCTCAAGTATCTGTTGGAACAGAAGGTGACGTGCCCATCACAACATGTGTGGCTCGCCAAACTCCTTGGGTTTGACTATGCGATTGAGTTCAAAAAGGGGAAGGATAATGTGGTTGCTGATGCCCTCTCAAGGGTGACCTGTGGAACTCTTAGTACAATAACAGTCTCTTCTCTTTCTACTACACTCTTGGAAGCCATCAAGGAATCCTGGCAGACGGATAAGGTTGTACAACTTCTTATTCAAGAATTAACCCTGCAGCCTAACTCTCATCCTCACTACTCTTGGGTCAACCAGCTCCTATGCAGGAAAGGTAAGCTTGTGGTAGGCCACCTTGGACCTCTTCAAACTCAAATCATTTCTCTCTATCATGATTCAGCTACAGGGGGCCATTCAGGCACTACTGTTACAGCAAAAAGGGTGGCCAGTGGGTTTTACTGGAAGGGCCAGCAAAAGCATGTTCGACAATACATCAAGGAATGCCCTATTTGCCAACAAAACAAATCTGAAAACACATGCACTCCTGGGTTACTACAACCCCTCCCATACCTACAGCTCCTTTCATTGATATTAGCATGGATTTCGTGGAGGGGCTCCCTAAATCTGAAGGACGAGAGGTTATCTTTGTGGTGGTGGACAGATTTAGCAAATATGCGCACTTTATGGCTATTCCACACCCCTATACTGCCTGTTCTGTAGCCCGAGTGTTTCTAGACAACGTCTACAAATTGCATGGGTTCCTAGCCACCATTGTTAGTGACAGGGACACTGTCTTTCTTAGTCTCTTCTGGAAGGAGCTATTTGCTAGACAAGGCGTCAAACTATGTTATTCGACAGCCTACCACCCCCAATCAGATGGCCAGACAGAGGTGGCCAATAAGTGTCTCAAAAACTACCTGCGTTCCATGACAAGTGCTTCACCAACACGGTGGGTTCAGTGGCTGTCCCTAGCCGAGTGGTGATACAATACCAACTACCATACGGCCACCAAATCCACCCCATATGAAATCCTTTACGGTTACCCTCCCCCTCTACACATTCCCTACTTCCCAAAAGACTCACCTGTCAACACAGTGGATAATTTTCTATGTAAAAGGGAACAAATTCTACAGGCAGTCAAGAAAAACCTACAGAATGCATGGCATAGAATGATTCAACTTGCAAACAAACACAGAAGTGAAAGACAATTTGCTATTGGCGATTTTGTCTACCTCAAACTGCAACCATACAGACAGAAAACACTAAGCCACAGACATTCTCAAAAATTAGCTTCAAAATACTACGGTCCCTATAAAGTTTTAGCAAGAATTGGTACCGTGGCTTATAAATTGAAGTTACCCATCTCTGCATCCCTCCACCCTGTGTTTCATGTGTCACTGTTGAAAAAGAAGGTGGGCAATCGGGAGGTGCACCCCACCTTGCCTGCTCTGCCCTCTAAACCTCTTCTCCTTCCACAAGCTATTTTGGATCGCCGGATGGTCAAGAAGAATCTACAAGCAGCCACCCAACTTCTTGTTCATTGGGTTGGTCTTACACCTGCAAAAGCTACCTGGGAGTTTGCTGATGAGCTCGCCCTCCACTTTCCACAATTCGACCTTGAGGACAAGGTCCATTTGAAGGAGGGGCAATTGTTACAGGGCGGCAACTAACTAATGGGTTTACACGGAAGGGAAATTCAAATTAAAGGAACAGTTGATAGAACGGTGCGTTTAGAGTAAGTCATTAAGTCCAAAACGATGTGTTTTATAGAGTTTATAATTCTGTTATGAGTCACGTGGAAAGGAAAGAAGTCACGAGCTGGTTGTTAGGCTCCTCTGTATATATAATAGCATTCTGTTGCAACAGATGCAGGCATGGAATAATATTGAACCAATTCCTTTTCTTTCGGTAATTCTTCCCTCACCCCTTCTCTGTGTTTCCACCGCTTCTTCTTCTTCGTCTTCTTCCTTCTTCTTCTTCTTCGACTATTTCTTCTGCTCTATCTCTTGACAACCAAGTTAGTTGCTCCAGATTGACATCCCTAGGACTCCATAACCTACTACGTTTTCCCAGTTCTTTTATGGATTCCATTGGGTTGTTGCCATTGCATGTGCAGAAAATGGACAGCACCAACCATTGACCATTAGCAGCCACTATTGTTGAAGAAGAGCTGGAGTTGGCAGCCACCTTTGTTGAAGAAGAGTAGGAGTTGGCAGCCACCTTTGTTGACAAAAGAACAAGTGGAGCAGCACCATGGATGCCTATAAAAGAGGCATGATTTTAGAGAGCAAAGTTGTGAGAGAAAATGTGAGTGTGTGCAAGAGAGTGGAGAGAAAGAGAGCTGCAATAAGCGGCAACCTTCTGCCATTGCGCAGGCAAATCTTTGACAAAGATGAGTTGATGAGTTGAGTAGAGTGGATGTAATCCTCCTCCTCTACATGTATGTATTGCAACCCTTTCTCTATCTCTAATACAATGACTCTCTCCCGTGGATGTAGGCGGTTTTGCCGAACCACGTAAAATATTGTGTCAGTGTGCTTTGCCTTCTATGGGCAAATATCAGAACATCACCGTCGGAATTCCCAACAATTGGTAGTAGAGCACATGGTTTAAAGGGTGTTTGATTTTTGCTCAAAAATAAAAGTTCTCAAAATGGTGTTTTGACCATACCACTGTGTAGAGGAGGCGGAGACGAAGCCACTGGTGAAAACGGCGTCAAAATCGGACGTCGGACATGGCCGCACTCTCCATCACTCTCTAGCAGGGCGTCTGCCCACGAGCGCAGACGCGCCCCACGCGTGCCACGCGTCTTCTTCGCCTGGATGGGCTGCCCGACCCGAATACCAGTTGACTCGACCCACATTGCTGACCCGGATATGAATGACGTCAGCATGACATAATTGTGATGTGGCGATGCACGCAGAGGCATGCCAGGGATGACATCAGCCTGATGTAAGTGTGATGTCAGCATGCACAGTAGGCATGCCATGTCAGCAGACACATCATCGACCAGTCAGCAGACACGTCAGCAAAGTGGGACCCACCTGACACGTCAGCAAAGTGGGACCCACCTGACACATCATCAGCCGCGAGCCGAGCCGTTTTGAAGCCGAGCCGAGCCGCGAGCCAAGGGATAAGATTCTGTGCAGCAGAGTCTATGTGCAACCGGATCTGAGATTGAATCTGGGCCGTTCATCAGGCCAGAATTGTTTTGATCAAATCTTAGTCGTCTGAAATGCGATTTGGACGATTTCAGACTTGTTGCCAGCTAATTTGATCGTTCCAGATGCAATGGTACGGTCCGATCGTTGAGATTTGAGACCAAAAAGGAGGTGGTGAATTAACAAAAGAGATTGCCCGATCAGGAAGCATCTGAAGGTCATCATGGTAGTCGATGGAGATGAAGAAGAAGAAGGTGCACATGTTTACCCAATTACATGTGTTGAACTGCTAAGTGGGGAGATTTGAATTGCCTTGAGGGAAGGTAAAATTGGGACACTCTGGACACCCGATCAAGTGGACAATTTGAGGTATAGAGTGGAAATTGATAAAGACCAATCTTGACGAATCTAAGAACCGGTAGTCTCGCCAGATGTTGAGAAATCAGGTATAAAACCGGGATACCCCAGATCACTTGTAAAGGAAAGCCGCAACAAAGCTAGCAAATGGTTGTATATACAAAAAGACAGTACGATGGATAGATATGGCCTAAGAAGTTTTGTCTAGGAGATTGGGTTTTAAGCGGGACCAGTGTGACCCCTCCAATCTTTCCTGGGAACTTGCTTAGTGGAAGGATTATCCATACGGTACTATTTTTGTATATATAGCAGTTTGTAATGAAACAGTTGAAGGCTAGCAGGATGACGGCACAAGGGAACAGTTGGGTTCCAAAGGTTCAAGGATCTGATGGAGTGGTGATTTCTCCAAAGAAGTTAGATTCGGTGACTGTGATTTCTCGAGGGGAGAATTGATGAAGACCCTGATAATGGAAGAGGAATACAACAAAGGGATAAAGATTGGCACCCTGTTTTGACTTGGACAGGTGTTATGACAGGATGAGCTGCTGTCAAACATAAGCAAGGAATAGGGAGAAATCTGGAGAACAGAAATTGCACGAGGGCACACGGAGATTGTGCAGGAGTACCCGTAGGATCCAACGAGGTACTGTAATGAGACAACAGGTGCAAGGAGAAGAAGTGTTCCCAGATGAAGCTTAGAGCCGTAGGACCATTAAAGTTTGTACAACAGGAAGTCTCTTATGCTCTTGATGAAGACAACAGGCGAAGACCTTTCCAATGCATGCAAAGATGGAAAGAGAGCTGTTGTAGAAGCACCTAATTGAGGGGGTGCAAACGCCTGTGATAAAAGGCGACCGCCTATGATGAAAGGCGAAGACACCAAAGAGAGTTGGTGTAGGTGGAGCTGTCACAGCAAAGGCACGAAGCTCCAAACATAGAAATCGAGGTGGAGGATTGCGAGGAGTATACCGCAACTTTCTCTTTCTATGTAGTCGGTGGGCGATAATCTCTCCCATAAGTGCACATGGTGGTAGAGACTTTTGGAGCCACTTTGAAGCATCTCAGCTGAAGGAGGATGCGACCACCTATGAAAGATGAAGACACCTTAGATGGAAGGTGTGTGAGGGCCATGATAGGAGCCCGGATCAGACCGCCCCATGACAACGGGCGAAGACACCTTAGAGAAGGTGTGAGGGCCGTGATAGAAGCCCCGGGCTCCGGGCCAGCCGTATGGTTACGAGCGGAGACACCTAAGGAAAAGGTGTGTGGGCCACAATATGAGCCTAGTTCAGAACAACCCCAGAGCCAATGTGATGGCTAGATATGAGTGGACAGGTGTATGGATAGCCAATAAAGTGGCTATGATGAGTATGGAGACAAATGCAAGATTGACTTTCATGGATATTGCCCCCATGCTAAAGATCAATGAGCTAGAAGACATTTGCCTTGGACAATAAGTGTGTGACTTGTGGAGCATTAAGACGCGGCTGCTATGAAGAAGCAGAAGGGCATGCGCAGGTTCCGAGAACGAGTTGACTCTTGTCAAAGTGGTGAGCTCGGTAATGGCATTGTAATACTCAGAGTATGAAGACAGATATGGATCAACCTTTAATGGGCTGCCCCTATGGTTAAAGGTGGAGAGCTACCTGGACTCTTACGACTAAGAGCGAGAGACTCACGGAGAAGTAAGGCGTGGTTCTTAGGGTGGAACAGAGGGCAGGCGCAACTCCTGGATGAGTAGACTCTTGGAAGAGTGGTGAGCTTGTGATCACATTGAAGTACTCAATGACTGTCGCTCTTGGGAATATTTGTTTGAGGGGGTGTTATAAGCCTTGGTGTAAGGCTTGAAAAATCATTCCGGACCGAGCATGGTTAAGACGCTGAGTAGAGTGGATGTAATCCTCCTCCTCTACATGTATGTATTGTAACCCTTTCTCTATCTCTAATACAACGACTCTCTCCTGTGGATGTAAGCGGTTTTGCCGAACCACGTAAAATATTGTGTCAGTGTGCTTTGCCTCCTATGGGCAAATATCAGAACATCACCGTCGGAATTCCCTACAGATTCTTGTCGGACAATTTCAAAAGCCATTTCTTGCAACAGATCATGCATTTCAAGCTTTCCATTTGAAATAGCAATGAGGCACTTTTCAGCAAGAAAAAAAAAACCCCAATATTTGTTGAGAAACCACAACCATCCAGTATTCTCTTCACGTAATCAATTTTCTTCCCTTTAAAGAAACACGCAATATCAAGAAATATGTTCTTCTCTTCATCACCAAGTACATCAAAACTTACTTTCAACATATTGTAAATTTTCAGCTGAGGATTTCTTTCAAGTTTATTCAATGCATTTTCCCAGTCCTCTTTCCTCTGGTCAAATAGAAAGGAACCCAAAACTTTAAGAGCCATTGGGTTTCCTTTAGCATAATTTACTGCCCTGATTGATAGGCCCATATAATCTTTTGGAATGTGGTTTCCTTTGAAGACAGACAGACTGAAGAGTTGACGAGCTTCACTGCAATTTAATTCCTCAACCTCGTATATTTCATCAGCCACATTCTTAAGCACTTGTCTATCTCTGGACGTTACAAGAATTCTACTTCCTGGACCAAACATATCATGCCTTTCAATTAAACGTTCCACTTGTTCTACATCATTCACATCATCTAGAACAGTTAAGACTTTTTTGTGCCGGATCCTTTCCTTGATTAAGTGGATCCCATGCGTGGGAATGTCAATACGTAGATTTTCCTGCTCTAATACTCGGGAAAGGAATTCCTCTCGCAAGCGAATCAAGCCACCACATTCTTCCGATTTCTCTCTTACATTGGTAATAAAACAGCAGCTTTCATATTGACTTGAAATACTGTTGAAAACAGCTTCAGCAATGGTTGTCTTACCTATACCACCCATGCCCCATATTCCGATTATGCAAGCTTCAGATGATCTAATGCATAAAAGTGTTTTGAGTCATTCAATGCGTGAATCTATCCCATCTAGGCCCTTAGAGTCACCTAATGATGTGTGGTTCAATTTTTTCAAAATGAATTGCACAATTTCACTTACAAGTTTGGACTCAGGCCTACCAAATACAAGGAACAAGCGTTAGTAAAACAAAAGTTATCCCAAAAAAAAGTAAATAGAATAATGAAGATAATGCAAAGTATAATTTGGTTTGCATACTGAATAATGCTAGAAATACTTAATTCTGATATAATTGATGTGTTACCTCAAAAAGGATCGAGTTACTTCACCTAACTAAACAATGTACTAAGCTAGTAATTCGATAATTGCCAAGTGTTGATTCTTAAAAAACTTTTATTAGTAAAGAACAATGGCAGATTCTATTACTGTGTCCATAAACATCTAGCCCCTTTGTCTAATTAGTGTTTTGAAATTTAATGTGGAACAGTAACTCCATCATTTCCAAGGCAGCTAAAAATAAAGAAACTTTATTGTGCATTCTTTCGAAAATCTTAAAAGAGCAAAGTAAGGGAACTTTATTGTTCTTATTTATTTTCCAACCCTTAGCTAGTTCCATACCCATTGGAAATCAGTCATTTTGTATAAAATTTAATTTTTTTTAATATATTTTATTATTTTCAGATCATTCAAAAACAATATTATCATTTGTTAAAATATATATGTACTCAAAAATATTTTTTAAAATCTGAAAAAAAATGTCAAATGTCATTGGTCTCTCTCTTAACTAAAACTTTCACACTATTAATATCTCAACAAATTATGTAATTTAATATAATCTAGAGCCAAATTTAATAATATAATTATAAAATTATATTATTAATTTATTTTCTTAATTTAAAGCATCAAAGATTAACTTGAAATAATAATTAATAATCAAAATAACGATGATGAATGACCATATATCCAAGTTTTTTTAAATCTCAAAAGCAACTATTAAAAACTCACATGTGTGATTGTGAATGTAGTCAATATGAGAATATCAAATACCCATAAAAATAATGCAAACCTGAATAAAAAAAATGAGATGTAACCATTAAAAGATGAGCTAAAAAACCTGTATTTTAAAATTTTAAAAAAAATTAAGTGTTTTTATTTTTTTCAAATTATTTTTTAATTTTCAAATTGTTTTAACATGCTAATTTTCAAGACCCTATACTGTTTGCTTAAAATATTTATATGTTTAAATTTAGAAATATTTGTTGAAAAAATTAAATTATTTCAATATATTTATAAACAAAAAGTATTTTGAAAAATAATTTTGACTACACTAGCAACTTTTATTGTTTGTTTGAAATTTTTATGTTTAAATGAAAAAATATTTATTTTTGATAAAGCATTTTATCATAAAATATTTGCTTAAAATTAATTATATGTTTTTAAAAAATTAAAATTTCAAAATTACTTAAGAATAAAAGAATTTAAAAATAAAAATTTCAGTTTTTTCAAAGAAATAAAATCATGCTCTTGTGTAGTGTAAGAGCGTTTTCAATATGAAATGAAATTTTATCAAGTTTATTGGTAAATACATAATAAACATATTTGAAAACATAAAGATATATTGTAAGTATAATGATATAATGATATATTAAGCTTGACTCGAGTAGAGTTTTTAGTCAAGTTAAATAAGATAGTGACCTGGCAAAATTTATTACTAGATTTTTAATAATTTAATCAAATCTAGTTCAAACTAAACCAAGTTAACATCTAAATATAATTAAACCATTATCGTCCTAATTGACCTAGTGAGCATGGAGAATATTATTACCATGTGAAACAAATTTAATGAACATATACAAATTATATATTTTATGTATTATAAAAAAAATCCACAACAATTAGAATTTTTTTCTCTTGATGGCAGGGATATGTATGGATGAGCCTATAAATTACTTATCAGGTAAAAAATTTAGATATTCATATCTTATATATTAAGTTTTAGATATTTATATAGGTATTTATTATTTAACTATTATTTAATATTTAACAAAAAATAAAATATTTGAAGTATGTATAAATGTATTAAATGATAAGTGTGTATCTTGAGTTAGGTTTGGGTTGGGTTTTGGATCAATTTTAATAATATTTATATTTTATTCATTATTAATTAAGCAAAATAATATTAAAAAAAAGTTTATTTATTTGGACTGGGTCGGGTTAGATTGATATTCATCGAGTTCGGATTAAATTGTTATGGATGTGTATTACAATTTTATAATCAAAATTATTTTTTTATTTCATGATTTAGGTTGTGATTAAGGAAGCGTTTGGGAACGCGGGTTGAACCGCGTTCCCAAAAAATTTAAAATTTTTTTGGCTAAAATTTAATATGGTTTGTACGTTTTGGATCATTTTGATGTGCTGATGTCAAAAATGATTTTTAAAAAATAAAAAAAAATTATTGATATGTATTTTGGTACAAAAAATTATTTAAAAAACATCTACAACCACACTGTCAAACAAGCTCTAAGTCATTCAACCGTGCATAAAAAACTCGAAACCAAAGAGAGAAAAAATGATGGAAAGGAACCATCAATTTGCCCTTTGATGAGCAGAACCCAAAAGAAAACGAGAATCCGACGGTGGAGGTACAGGCATCCGTCTTTGGAATCTTGAGATTACTAAAAAATGCTTGCAAGAAAATAAAAGGTTGTTTTCATATTAAAATATAATTATTTAATCTTTATAATTTTAAATCTATAAATAACATAATTTTATTTTATTAATTTCATATCTTTTTTAATTTTTAAAAAATAAAAATAAAAATTGAAGTACATGGGATCCAAAAACAAATATCGGAAAAGGTGTGTTTCATTACCAAATAACTTAAATAAAAAATAATTAGCTTTGCTAAACTAGGAAGACTAAATTTTAACAGAATAATAATATATTAAAGTTGTCTCTAGAAGATATGCTCTCCATTTCATCCATCCTCGTCAATTTTAACAGAAATTCACACCTCGACATCCTTGTCAAAATAATTATTAAATTATTTCTACCGTGAAACCCAAGTGTCCTATTAATTATGCCTTCTCTTTTTTTATCGGGAGAGTAACATCGTCAAAACCATCATCCCATATCATGTCATTGTCTGGCAACATTTGCTCTCTTGGCTTGGAACATTGCTTCCAATCCATCATTGGCATGCAATAGACGAACCCCACACTCAACCACTTGACAACAATCTAATAGGAAGAAATTGCCGTAAAAATCTTTCGGTTGGAATTCAACTGAGACCTCACTGTATTTACTAAACATATCCTTTTCTTTGGCAACCAAACAGGGATCAAATCCCACAAATATGAGATCTGAGTAGATGCACCTCTCATCAAACTTCTCATGGAGATAGCAATAGAGATCATGGCTATCACCATGCTCATTGCGGAAGTGATATGTGCATATAATTACCAAATCACGACTGAAAGAATAAGATGCAATGACAGCGCAAAGACAGAAACCCAAGAACTCGCTGCTATCACGATACGAAGATAGCTGGAATGTTACTATAGATCCCCAACTTTGATGGCTAAACCACTCCGGACTCACATCTCCAAGAAGGTAGAAACTAGATGCCTCCTGTTAACACAATTCAAATAGCATCTTTTTAAAACAAGACATTGCAAATTTAGAAGGAAAGAAAAAGCATGTCAGAGGCTTAAGAAACAGACCACATGCCGGGGTAATCGGAACCTTTCGGAATAAAGTTCATAATCCAATAACTCATACGTCCTACGCATGATAGAAGAATCCTCCCCTCTATTGGCTTGGAACCTTGCTCTCTTGGCTTGGAACCTTGCTTCTAATCCATCTCGATCCAGAGGATGAAAACGAGAGGAGCCTGGCATGATCAAATCAAAGGGATGTATCCCATCTTCATACAGTAGACGAACCCCACACTCATTTACTTCACAAACATCTAATGCTAAGAGAATGCCGTTCATATCTTCCGGTTGGAACTCAATAGAGACCTCACTGTATTCACTAAACATATAATCTTCTTTGGCAACCAGACAGGGATCAAACCCCGCCAATATGTGTGCTGAGTTGATTCGCTTCTCATCATACCAACCATGGAGATAACAATAGAGATCATGGCTATCACCTTGCTCATTGCGGAAGTGATATGTACATTTAACTTGCAAACCATAGCTGACAGAATAAAATGCAATGACAGCGCAAAGAGAGAAACCCAAGAACTGGCTATTAGCCCAATGTGAAGATAGCTGGAATGTTACTGTAGATCCCCAACTTTGATGGCTAAACCACTCCGGAGTCGCATTTGCAGGGAGGCAGAAACTACATGCCCCTTCTGGAACATCGGGCAGCTGTAAACACAACTCAAATAGCATCTTTTTTAAATGAAAGGTGGCAAAGAAAAAAAGATGTATATCAGAGGTTTGAGAAACAAACCTGATGGTATAACCTTTTGGTGTAAAGTTGAAATTTCAATAATGAGTACGCCAGGATTTGATTGAACCAACGCGATCTTGAGCAATTAGTGAAAATGAATTCAAAAATGTTCCCCTCGACTACAGTTGATGAGCTTGATACTAGATAATGCAAACTCTCGCAATTGTCTGCATCCAACTTTGATAGCCGTGGTGGAAGCTCCGGTAATGATTCAAGTCTCGTGCAATTCCTTAATCCGAGATATTGCAACTCAAAGAGTTTATTGATGCTTATAGGTATAGTCTGAAAATTGTTTCCACTTAGTTCTAACACTTCCAGTGACGAAAAACGACCAAGACTGTCCGGCACTTCCGATAGACTGCAACCATCTAGATTTAGCTTACGCAAAGAATCTAAATCCACGCATCTCTCGGGCAATTGCAAGTCAACAAAACATTCGATGTCTTTTAGATATTTGCAGTTTCCCACTTCCAAGCAGGCAAGTCCCATCAGATTTCCAATCGGTGAAGGCAACTCTGTTATGCTTGTCTGTTCTAAATAGAGATATCTCAAACATACCATCGGCTCCAAAACTTCTGGAAAATTCCGAAATTGGACGCAACCTGAGAGATTAAGCCTCTCCAGTTTTCTCAACTTGCAGATGCTGCTTGGAAGAATCTCAAATTGTTTGCAGTTTCGCAGGTGCAATTCAGCAAGATCAAACAAACATTCTATTGAAGAGGGAATCTCTCGTATTGCTGTCCCATTTAAATACAGCTCCTTTATAGTATTAGAAACCTTTGGAAACTCCGTGATACTTGAGCAACCGGAAAGATCAAGTTTTTTAAGGCATCCCAACTTAGAAACCGCACTCGGCAGATTCTTTAGCAAGTTGCAGCCAACTAGATCTAAATAAATGAGTTCCCTTAGACCACCAATTGAAGATGGCAGTTCTTCTATTGCAGTTCCATTCAAGTACAAGTATCTTATATTCCTCGAAAAATCAGGAAGCCTGCTGATAGATGAGCAGCCAGAGAAGTCAGCTATGAGAAGAGATTTCAACAAATAAATGTTTTCTGGAAGATTAACCAGGTGTTTGCAGTTTTTCAAATTCAACGCAACAAGTCCACTTTGTTCCCCAATTGATTGGGGAAGCTCTTCAACAGCAGTCTCATTTAAATTTAAATATGTCAGTTTCCTTGCAGTCTCTGGGCACTTCTTGATATTTGAACAACCAGAAAGGTTCAGAGTCTCCAGAAAACTTGAATTAAATCTACTGGGAAGATTGATTAGTCTTTTGCAGCCTCTCAAATCTAAATCAACAAGCTTGTCCAGATGCTGAACAGATGAAGGAAACTTAACCAAACTTGTACAGAATTGAAGATTCAATCTCTCAAGGTTTCTGGCCTTTGAAAGGTCTGGCATGAAAGTTATGTGCTCGCAATTGCTGAGGATGACATCTTTTAAATTGACGAGATTCTGAAGCAAAATGAAATCAACAGAAAGAAATTACACGTGCATACCACAATAAATTTCAAAGAAAGAACTATGCATGCATGGAGTTATTTTAGAATACCTGGTCTCCTCTCCACAGTTGGTTAACCTTGCTACATGATAGGTTAATTTCAACAAGGTTCTGTGGACGAAAATTGCTAGGCAAAGATGTCAAAGGGTATCCATCCCAATGGAGATACCTCAACTCTTCAGAAAGAGACTCGAGACCATGAGGAAGGTGCACTCTGCATTTAACTCCAGCTTCAGAATTATAAATTTTTAGCAGTCTAAGTTTATACATCCTTTCCAAGGCAGTAGAACTCAACTCAATTTCTCTTATTTTTGAAACATCCAAGAATATCCCTTCAACTTTTCCAGTTCCCTGAAAACCAGTGAAGGAGAAACAAAGTTTTAAGTAAGATTTTAAACTTACTAGTACAACCATATTGCATTGCATATGAAAAGGAAAACTTTCGTGTATATGAATCTCACCTGATTATTGGTCAACACTTGATATACATCTTTAGGACTCCACAATCTGCTTTGTCCTCCTAGCTCGTTAAGAGATTCTTTTCGAACAACTTCATGGGCCATTTCTTGCAAAAGATCATGCATTTCAACCTTGTCATCTGAAATTTTAATGAGACACCTGTCAATGAGAACACTAAATCCAATATCTGTTTTGAAACCGCAGCCATCTAGTATCCGCTTTACAAAATCAACTTGATGCCCTCTAAAGAAACATGCAATGTCCAGAAATATACTCTTCGTGTTATTATCACGTAGTGCATCAAAACCTATTCTCAGCAAGTCACAAATGTTCAGCTCGGGAAAGCTTTCGATGTTATTTAATTGAGATTCCCAAAAATGTCTTTCTCTGCGGAATAAGAAGGAACCCAAAACTCGAAGAGCTAATGGGTTCCCTTTGGCATAATTTATTGCCGTGATTGACAACTCCATATAAGCTTTTGGGGGGTGGTTTCCCTTAAAAGCATTCAAGCTAAAGAGTTGAAGAGCTTCGTGGGAGTTTAATTCCTCAACCTCGTATATTTCATCAGCTACATTCTTAAGTACTTGCTTGTCTCTTGATGTTACAACAACAACACTTCCTGCACCAATCAGAGGCACTTCAATTAAATGCTGGAATTGTCGTACATCATTCACATCATCCAAAACAAGGAGAACTTTCTTTTGGCAGAGTCTATCCCTGATGAAAGTAGGTCCTATATGTGGTGTGCCAACGCCAAGATTTTCTTCCTCCAGTAGCTTAGAAAGAAGTTCATCTCGTAGATCATTTAATCGACCCTTTTCTGATTCCTGCCTTATGTTCGGAAGAAAGTGGCAGCCTTCATATTGACTTGAGATGCTATAGAAGAAAGCTTCCGCAATAGTTGTCTTGCCTATACCACCCATGCCCCAAATTCCTATTGTGCGGACATCTGATGGCACAATAGATAGTAATTTGTTGATTTGCTCAATGCGTGAATCTACTCCAACCAGACCTCTTAATTTGCTTGGGGATGCATCATTTAACCTTTTCCAGATAGTTTGCACAACTTCTCTTACTAGTTTGGACTCCGGACTGCAAAAAATGAAATGGGTGAATGTAAGTAATGTATCTTACACAGCATCTTTAACTCAAATTGTGTCAAAGGTGAGGTTTCCATTAAGGTGAATGTAAGTAATGTATGGGAGTGATTTTTTTTTATTATAAGAAAATGTTGTCAAAGGTGAGGTTTCCATTAAGGTGGAAGTCCATTGGCTGTTGATGGAAGTTAGTTTTCCACAAAAAAACAGAACAGACTTGTGCCTTTTCAAGCAAATGATTTACCGGAGAAAAAAAAAACTATAATATGCACAAGAAATTTTAATTGCTATAAATAAATTTTAATTGCTATAATTCCAGAAAAAAAGAGTTGAAGATGAGAATCTATAGTTACCTAGTAACCTGTGAATCCCATCCAGATATACTGGCTGCGTATGTCAAGTCAGCCCTCCACCTTGGCACCTTGTCCATCTTCCACTTGAAATTTTTTTCAAGCTCAGCAAATGCATTTCCAAAACTCCCAGTCTGTTCATCAACATCAGATGGGTCCACATGATAGAAGACCGGTAAAACAATCTGCCCATAAGTCTCTTTGCATTCAAGTATTTTCACCAGTTCATCCACACACCACGGAGAAGATGCGTAGTTCTTGGAGAAAATTACTACAGAAATTCTTGATTCTTCAATCTTTTTCAGAAGGGCAGGGGTAATTTCTTCTCCTCTTTCAAGCCCGTCATCAATGAAGGTCTTGATTTTCTTACGACGCATAGCATCATAGAGATGGCTAGTAAAATTATTGCGCGTATCCTTGCCTCTAAAACTAAGGAACACATCATACTTCCTTTTACGAGCAACAGCAGATGAAGATGCCATATCAGACAGTTACAAGATCGTGTCTTCCTCAATCACTAAGAATCGAAATCAATAACTGCTCTCCTTTTTCTCCTAAAGACCTACAAAGAGCACCCACTTCAACAGCTGAACATTCGTTAAGAGAAATTGAAGTCTAATAGTACAAGAACCCACACAGCTTATATTTATCAGAAAATTCCTCAAGCTCTTAACGATGGATATATAGTGGATTAATTTGATATGATCTATCTTAACATGATCACTCGTCACTTGCTATATACCAATGCTAGCTTGCTATTACTTTCATTGCAAGAACAGTCACTAGCTGAGCAAAAAGAATTACAGATGGAAGAATTAATACGTTCATGAAACAAACTTATCAAACTCGTATATATAATCTTAAATAAAGAAGACGCATGAACCAGAAAGACTTACCAACAGATCATAAGAACAGTTGACTTGTGTTTTCCATCAGCAAACAATACAAAGAAGCTGATTATTGTTGATGATGAGAGATGATTTTTCTTGTCTATTGCCTTCTACTACTCCTAGTAAATTCTTACAGACAATCTAATCTCATCGTTATCTAAATGAAAGATGGTTTGATCAAGAAATATGTGAAAGTGAGAAGACTTTGGGGTCATTACCAATTATTGATCAAGAAACAGGAGCATGTGAGAAGACTTTGGGGTCAATACCAAAGACGTCGGCCAATGGACTTGTCAATGGCAACGGTACCCTGTCATGGCCTATGATTCTTTTTTCTTTTTTCTTTTTTCTTTTTTAGTGCCCAATGGATGGGCTTCCTACAGTTATTTGTTTGGGTCTTCCAAACCTAAAAGCCCTCCAAAATTTCAACCTTTGTTTTGGGTTTTGCAAACAAAGATATACATATCATAACTAATTCTCATTATATTGACAGGAAATATACATATATGTTGGAAATATGTATTGAGTAGTCATTTGCCTTTAGCTTGCATTCATTAAAAAAAATATATCATTCTTGTACTAAAAAATATTTTTTTCTTCTTTGCAAAAACAAATTTTTTTCTCTATCAAAATTATCATGTAATTTACATGATAAGACAATTTTAAGGTCTAATAAATAAAAAAAAATGCCTAGCAAAATTTAATTATTTGATTTCAATTGCTTTGCTTTGCTTTATGATTGATCTTGATTATTTGATTATTTAATTATTTAAGCAAAATTTAATTATTTGATTATTTTAAGGTCTTGATTGATCTTGATCTTTGATAAAAAAAAATGCCTAGCAAAAAAATTATCTCTATCAATTGCTTTGCTTTATGATTGATCTTGATTATTTGTTAGATTCTTGATGTGTCATGAAAATGTTTAATCTCTTGGTTAATGCTTCATTTGCAAAAGCAAAATTTAATTTTATTGATTTCAAATAATTATAATTTAAATAACTAAATTTAAAGATTAAAAATATATTTAGTTTTTTTTTGTCAAGATTAGGGATTGATTTGTATGGTTTGGGGAAAGTTCATGTCCTGTTTTTTATTTTGGTCCTTTAACGGTTTAATCTCTTGGTTAATTCGCGGTTTGGGAAAGCCAATTTTAATTTTATTGATTTCAAATAATTATAACTTAAATAACCAAATTTGAAGATTAAAGAAATATTTAGTTTTCTTTCGTCAAAATTAAGGATTGATTTGTATAACTTCTTGTATTTTATTTTGGTCCCTTAACTTGTTTTTTTTTTAATTTAATCTCTTCACATTGACTTTATTTGAGATTGATTTGGTAGTTTGTTTTGGATATCTTGACATAGGAATCCTATATTATTAAAAATAAATTATGAGGCATAGTTAATACTTGGTTTTGATGGGTAAAACAAAATTCAGTTAATGTATAACTATTAAGTGTTTAAGAACTAAAATTAAAAATAAAACAAATATAAAAACTTAGTAAATAGGTAGGATAAATAGGTTGTGGTGTGCAGCACATGTACCAATATTTTAAAGATATCAATTATGTCTATTTATGTTTTTTTGCCTGAACATGCTAAAAAAATTGCCCTTTTTTTAATATCCATGAAAGATATGAAGTTCAATGCACTTTTTTAGGTCATAAAAGGTCAAAACCACTTATAACATGTTACTTTGATGACCATGAATACATAAAAATGTTATCGTCTTATAAACGCTCCATAAATACTTTAAATATTTTCAAAATGGACAAGTGAGAAAAATAGTGATAGATACCAATCTTTTTACTATAGCTCAAACCCACTTTGTCCTAATGAAATTATTGATTAATTAATACGGGTAAATGGGTTATAATGTCCAATTATCAAAAGGATTTTTAGGAAACAAAACTTTATCCTTTTAGTCTATCCATCATTGCAAAAGCATTCCCAAATTATTAATTTTTTTTTGGTCAAAACTCACCACCTTAACATCTTAGCTGAAAATGTTAATTTAATATATATATAAAAAAGGAATTATATATAAACCGATATTTCTCCCTTTAATAATCTGTTGAATGACATTTTTCTTTCTTGATCAATTATTATTTTGGCATGTTTTTAAAATTAATTTGAGTCATTAGGCTTTTGATTAGGAAGCAAAGTTGACCCCTCTGTTATGTTGGGAGAGGTAAATTTTAAATTATTGTGGTTTTGTTTAATATGTGTTAAAATTTTAAAGGATACTATAATGGATATGTAATGTTTTTATGTTGGTCATGAAAATGTCAAGGTTAATCCTTCTTAGTATGTGCCTGGGAAGTTAGTTTTTTCAAAGTATAATTTGTATTTTTAAAAGGATTATACCTTGAAAAAAAATCAATTTTATTTTTTAAATTGTTTAATAATATTGATTATATAACAATCTAGGATTTTCAAAGTATAACTTTTTCCTTATCAATTTAACTTTTAAAATTGTTTAATAATATTGATTATATTGAAGTTATGTATTAAAAAAATATTGAAGAACGGATAATATTGAAGTTATGTATTCACCTTCGTTAAAAGAAAATAAATAGATTAGGGCCGCCTAGCCCTTTGCTCTTTCTTTTTCAGTTTTTCCCATAATAATAATAATAATAATAATAAATTATTGATGAAGATTCAATTAATGAACTTGGTGTTTTATAATTAAATTTTTTAAATGTATTCTAGAAATAACTGTATTATATTTATGATTTTTTAAATTTTCAATTATAAATATACTATTTTGATATTTTTTGTTAACTTGTTTTAACAATTATAAAATATTTTTGTTTTTAACAAAAACAATAATATCAATTAAAAATATTGTTTTGATTAAAATAAATAAGAGATGTATTAATAAAAAGTTTATCATAATAAATTTTTTTCAAAATAATTATATTTTCAAATTTAATAATAATACTAAAATATTTTATGAAACCTATATATTTTTTTTAGATTTTTAAAAAATTAGGTCTCTCACATCACAACGTGGAAAAGCATTCCCTAGGCTAAGTCAAGGGAAAGCCCAGTTTAGGAAATTAACATAGGCTGAAACTGAAAAGCCTGCAAATACAGTCTAAAATAATTGCTACCCTAGAGACGACGTGGGCCATCGGCTCTTGTCTCATTTATAGTTTTAAATACCAGCTTGGTTTGGCGGATAATTTGATACTTCGTTAATCTGAGGCTTGAATCAGATCGATTTTATAAAAAAATAAAAGTAATTAAAAATCTGGTTGACTCGGCTAACCTGGTGAGATAATAAGTTGAATAATATTTTTTATTGATTAATTACTATTTTGGCATGTTTTTAAAATCAATTTGAGTATTTAGACTTTTGATTAGAAAGCAAAGTTGATCCCTTTGTTATGTTGGGAGGTAAATTTAAAATGGTATCGTCCTCTCAACGCTCAACCAATACTTTAAATATTTTTAAAATGAACAAGTGAGAAAAATAGTGATAGATACCAATTCTTTTACTATAGCTAAAACCCACTTTGTCTTAATGAAATTATTAATTAATTAATATGGGTAAATGGATCGGTCATGACATCCAATTATCAAAAGGTCTTTTAGGAAACGAAACTTTATCCTTTCAGTCTATTCATCGTTGCAAAAGCATTCCCAAATTATTTTTATTTTATTTTTTTGTCAAAATTCACCACCTTAACATCTTAACTGAAAATGTTAATTTGATATATATATAAAAAAAAGAATTATATATAAACCGATATTTTTTCCTTTAATAATAAGTTGAATGATATTTTTTATTGATCAATTACTATTTTGGCATGTTTTTAAAATCAATTTGAGTCTTTAGACTTTTGATTAGAAAGCAAAGTTGATCCCTTTGTTATGTTGGGAGGTAAATTTAAAATTTTAAAGGATATTATAATGAATATGTGATGTTTTTATGTTGGTCATAAAAATATCAAGGTTAATCCTTCTTTCTTTTTTTTTGATTCACGTGGGGTGTCCGGGCCAGCTTACGCGCACCACGACTATTCCCCACAGCCCACTGGACATCCTGCAAGCTCAGGAGCAGGTAAGGCACCGCGGGGGTGACAGGCGTGCACATAGAGGATCGAACCCGGGAGGGGGGCGGAACAAGTCCACGAGTGACCACAACAGCTAGACCCTCAAGTGCGGTTAATCCTTCTTCTTAGTATGTGTGCTTGGGAGGTTAGTTTTTTCAAAGTATAATTTGTATTTTTAAAAGGATTAAATCAACCATACATCTCTCACAAACACACCCTTCATTACATTACCATAGTGGCGCTTGCATTCAAACACCAAGATAATTGTTTTCCTCCACTCCTTTCTCAAGTAAGCCACATGACCTCAGTTGCCAGGAGTAAGAGGAGAAGATCACACGCCCTACTTCCCCTGCTCCAATTTAATTCATGTGTTTAATCATAAATATAATTATTAAACCAGATTCTGTACAAATTTTATAGCATTTTACTACTTAGAATCAATGTATAAGTTTTTGTATTGATTAAATTTAAATTAAAAAAATCCATTTAAAACTAGAATAAAAAAGTAATCAAATTTTAAAAATATATATAATATATTTTAAATTGTTGATTCATGTTGAGTTTCAGTTCTTAATTACTTTTGATTTTTTTTTGTAGAAAAACTATTGACCACTTGATTTCATTATTTTATTTAAAAAAATTGATTGAAAGACAAAATCCATATAATATATAATACATCTACTATGTTATAAACTTTTACATAATTTATAGGAATTCAATTTATGTTGATTGAGAATTGTAGATAGTTTTCTTGATTATTTTTATCTTTTATATTTCATCAAAAATATTTAATAAAAGTTTTATTGGTTACTTGAATAATTTTTTAATTAATACGCTAACAGTTAATAGTTTCTATAAAAAACATCCCTTATTATTAAACAAGGAGTATAACCTTGTGTGTGTATGTAAAAGAAAACTCGAAGGCTGATCTCGAACAAAACTTAGGTTATTGGTCAAAGCCCATATCATGGATCGAGTTGATCCAAGTAGGTGCAAAGGTGAAAATAATTGTTATTATAATTTTAAAATCTGATTCATAGGTTAACCTAAAATAAAGCTTGGTTTACAAGTGAGGTTGATCATTAATCTTGGTCAATATAAAAACAAAATTAGTTATTATCATAATTATAAAATCTAATTTGAGAGTTGATAGGGGTAATAATGAGTCACGGGTAAAGAAAATCAACTTAAATTGACCTGAGTTAACATATAATAAAAATAATTATTATTATAGTTTTAAAACCTATCAAAAATAAGCACGTAGAGTTGGACAGCTTAAGGGAAGCACGGGGTTGACTTTCCTAGAAGGGTCTGGGGTAGAGCCCTCATGTGTTGAACTTGTAATTAAATGGGCTGGAAAAAGGTTATGCTGTGGAGTATGCAATAACTTGTAAGCAGAAGGTAAATTCTGCGTATCACACAGACGGATTGGTGTCTTCCTTCGTCAAAAATGCTTTTATGTTTTAAAAAATTAAAATTTCAAAATTACTTAAGAATAAAAGATTTTAGAAATAAATATTTTATTTTTTTCAAAGAAATAAAATCATCCATGCTAGCTCACGAAAATGATGAAATGAAATTTTGTCAAATTGATTGGTAAAACTTGTTAAAATGATGTATTAAAAAAATAGATATCATGGAAATACATAATAAAAAATATTTGAAAACGTAGAGACATATTAGTGTAATGATATAATAATATATTAAGCTATTTACCTTCTAAAACAATATCTTAAAAAAAACAGGTATTTTACTTCTCTTAGTTACAACGAGATGACATGCTCGCGTGCTGCCGCAGGCTTATAAAACAAATGCATTTGATAGTATTATAATTGTGAACCAACGCTAGATAAGTAATAAAAATTAAAGGTATGATGGAACAAATATTTCATGACGGGAAAAAAATTGTGTTAGTGATCAAAAACTTAGAGACTGAACAAAATAATTTGTAGCAATCTACAGTGTTTTGTGAGGAAAGATACAATGCTTTCGCCACATGATTTAGCTTTTCAGTTAATAAAAAAAAAATTATAAAGCTAAATTCTCTACCAACTTAATATTTAAAAAAAAACGAACAAAGATAATTTTGGAATGAGAAAAACCCATGAGAAAAAACATTATAGCAATTGACAACGTTCTGTGAGGAAAACTATAGCATTTTTTCCAATAAAATAAAATAAAAAACCATTTAGAGAATTATTGTAGCAATTCACAGTGTTTTGTGAGAAAAACTACAACGCTTTCCTCGTATGATTTAGCTTTATTGTAATTATAATTCTTAACCAACTAAATATTCAAAAAAACATTGACAAAGATAATTTTGGAAAAAATCATAGAAAAATCACATGGGAAAACACTGCAACAATTCACAGTATTTTAAAGAAAAAAATACAAAGCTAAATTCCTAATCAGCTTAATATTAAAAAAAAAATCGACATAGACAATTTTAGAAAAAAAATAACAAAACAAACACCAAAAAAGGGGAAAACAAATCATGTTAGAAACACTGTAACAATTCACAGTGTTTTGTGATGAAAGCTATAGTGCTTCCCCACATGATTTAGCCTTATTTGTAATGACATGTAATTGTAATTCACAAACAACTCAATATTAAAAAAAATAAAATTGAAAAAGATAATTTGAAAAAAATTATAACAAAAAAAAACCATGCGGAGAGACACTATAGCAATCCACAATGTTTTATGAGCAAAGCTACAATGTCTTCCCCACGTGATTAAGCTTTATTACAAAGTTAAATTCTAACCAACTCAATATTAAAAAAAAAAAAATCGACGAAGATAATTTTGGAAAAAAATATTATAAAAAAAGAAAACACAAAAGAAACTAGAAAAAAACCATGTGAGGAAAAACTGTATCAATCCATAGTGTTTTGTGAGGAAAAACTTGTATTTACTTGTAATTGCAATTCTTAACCAAATTTAATATTTAAAAAATAAAATTGACAAAGATAATTTTAGGGAAAAACATAACAAAAACAGGAAAAAACCATGTGGGAAAAAACACTGTAGCAATCAACAGTAATTTTCGAGGAAAGTTATAGTGCTTTCCTCACATATTGTAACTGTAATTTTTAACTAGCTCCATATTAAAAAATAATATAAAAAAAAGATAATTTCAGAGAAAATCATAAAAAGAACCATGCGAAGAAATATTGTAGCAATCAACAATGTTTTAAAGAAAAAAATACAAAACTAAATTCTCAATCAGCTCGATATTAAAAAAAATCGACAAATATAATTTTGAAAAATAAAAAAATAAAATAGAAAAACTATGTGGAAAAACATCGCAGCAATCCACAATATTTTTAAAAAAAAATTAGAAAACAAAAATTTTAACCTTTGTCAAATCTAGTAAAAAATCATTAGTTTTGCTAAACTAGGAAGACTAAATTTTAACTATAGTAACAACAACACTCTCGAAGACATGCACTTGCACTCTTATGTACTTGGTCCAAAGATAAGCTATGGTTTGCTCTCCATTTCATCCATTAAAGTTTGAATTTTGTCAAATTTTGCGAAAGGGAAAGAAGAATACATTAATCTTAGATTGGTACATGAAATGAAAAAAATAACCCAATTCTCATCTTAAAAGTTTCTTGGACTCGACAGCAATTCACCCCTCTGTATCCTCGTCAAAATAATTATTAAATTATTTCTACCGTAATACCCAAGTGTCGTTCATATTAATTATGCCTTCTCTTTTTTCTTGAGGGAAAAACATAGCCAATTTCATCCCATCTCATGCTTGGAACCTTGGTCTCTTGGCTTGGAACACTGCTTCCAATTCATATCGATCAAGAGGACACAACGTATAGCCTGCCATGGCCAAAGCATCTTTATCTTTGGCATCCAGTAGACGGACTCCACACTCGAGTACTTGACAAAGATCTAATGGTAAGAGATTGCCGTTCATATCTTCCAGTTGGAATTCAACTGAGATCTCACTATATTCACTAAACATATCCTTTTCTTTGGCAACCAAACAGGGATCAAATCCCACAAATATGTGTTCTGAGTCGATGCTATTCTCATCATACCAACCTTGGAGATAGCAATAAAGATCATGGCTATCACCGTGCTCATTGCGGAAGTGATATGTGCATTTAACTTGCAAACTATTGGTGAAAAAATGAAAAGCAAGGACAGCGCAAAGACAGAAACCCAGGAAGGACTTGCTATTATTCCACTGTGAAGATAGTTGGAATGTTACTGTAGATCCCCACCTTTGATGGCTAAACCACTTCGGAGTCACATCTCCAGCGAGGGGGAAACCACATGCCACTTCTGGAAAATCGAGCTTCATCTGTTAACACAATTAAAATAGCATCTTTTAAAAATAAGACATGGCAAATATGGAAGGAAAGAAAAAAGTATATCTATTGGTATAACACAATTAAAAAGGTTTGAGAAATAGACTTCATGTTATAACTCTTCGGAATAAAGTATAAAATTCGGTATGTTGTTCACCAAGAATTCATAGGTCCTATGCATGACAGAATAATCCTCGCATCTCATGCCTTGGAACCTTGCTCTCTTGGCTTGGAACATTGCTTCCAATCCATCACAATCCATCAAATCAAAGTGACGTATCTCATCTTCATACAGTAGACGAACTCCACACTCGAGTACTTGACAAAGATCTAATGGTAAGAGATTGCCGTTCATATCTTCCAGTTGGAATTCAACTGAGATCTCACTATATTCACTAAACATATCCTTTTCTTTGGCAACCAAACAGGGATCAAATCCCATAAATATGTTATCTGAGTCGATGCGCTTCTCATCATACCAACCTTGGAGATAGCAATAAAGATCATGGCTATCACCGTGCTCATTGCGGAAGTGATATGTGCATTTAACTTGCAAACTATAGGTGAAAAAACAAAAACTATAGGTGAAAAAGCGAAAAGCAAGGACAGCGCAAAGAGAGAAACCCAAGAACTCGCTATTAGTCCTACGTGAAGATAGCTGAAATGTTACTGTAGATCCCCAACTCTGATGGCTAAACCACTCTGGAGTCACATCTCCAGGAAAGCAGCAACTACATGCCCCTTCTGGAACATCGGGCACCTGTTAACACAATTTAAATAGCATCGTTTTAAAATGAAAGGTGGCAAATAGAGAAAAAAAAAAAAAAGATGTATATTAGAGGTTTGAGAAACAGACCTGATAGTATAACCTTTTGGTATAAAGTTGAAATTTCAATAATGAGTACTCCAAGATTTCATCGATCCCACGCAACCTCGGGCAAAAAGTGAAAATGAATTCAAAAATGTTCCCCTCAACTACAGTTGATGAGGTTGATACTGTTCTCAAATTCCAGCAACCGTCTGCATCCAACTTTGATAGCCGAGGTGGAAGCTCCGGTAAAAATTCAAGTCTCTTGCAATTCCTTAATCCTAGATATTCCAACTCAAAGAGTCTATTGATGCTTATAGGTATACAACTAAAATTGTTTCCACTTAGATCTAACACTTCCAGTGACGATAAAAGACCAAGACTGTCCGGCACTTCCGATAGACTGCAACCATCTAGATTTAGCTTACGCAAACAATCTAAATCCACGCATCTCTTGGCCAATTGCAAGTCAACAAAACATTCGATGTCTTGTAGATATTTGCAGTTTCTCACTTCCAAGCAGGCAAGTCCCTTCAGATTTCCAATAGGTGATGGCAACTTTGTTATGCATGTCTGTTCTAAATAGAGATATCTCAAACATACCATCGGCTCCAAAACTTCTGGAAAATCCCTAAATTGAAGGCAACCTGAGAGATTAAGCCTTCGTAGGTTTTTCAACTTACAGATGCTGCTTGGAAGAATCTCAAATTGTTTGCAGTTTCGCAGGTGCAATTCATTAAGCTCACACAAACATTCAATTGAAGAGGGAATCTCTCTTATTGCTGTCCCATCTAAATACAGTTCCCTTATATTTCTTGAAACCTTTGGAAACTCCGTGATACTAGAGCAACCGGAAAGATCAAGTTTTTCAAGGCATCCCAACTTAGAAACCGCACTCGGCAGATTCTTTAGGCAGTTGCAGCCAACTAGATCTAAATAAATGAGTTCCCTTAGACCACCAACTGAAGATGGCAGTTCTTCTATTGCAGTTCCATTCAAGTACAAGTATCTAATATTCCTCGAAAAGTCAGGAAACCTGCTGATAGATGAGCAGCCAGAGATGTCAGCAATTAGAAGAGATTTCAACAAATATATGTTTTCTGGAAGATTCACCAGGAGGTTGCAGTTCTTCAAATTCAACGCAACAAGTCCACTGAGTTCCCCAATTGATTGGGGAAGCTCCTCAACAGCAGTCTCATTTAAATTTAAATATGTCAGTTTCCTTGCAGTTTCTGGGCACTTCTTGAGATTTGCACAACCAGAAAGGTTCAGAGTCTCCAGACAACTTGAATTAATTCTACTGGGAAGATTGACAAGTCTTTCGCAGCCTCTCAAATCTAAATCAACAAGCCTGTCCAGATGCTGAATAGATGAAGGAACCTTAACCAAACTTGTACAGAATTGAAGATTCAATCTCTCAAGGTTTCTGGCCTTCGAAAGGTCTGGCAGGAAAGTTATGTGCTCACAATTGCTGAGGTTGACATCTTTTAAATTGACAAGATTCTGAAGCAAAATGAAATCAACAGAAAGAAATTACACGTGCATACCACACTTACTTTCAAATAAAGAACTGTGCATGCATAGAGTTATTTTAGAATACCTGGTCTTCTCTCCACAGTTTCTCAACCTTGCTAGATGATAGGTTAAGTTCAACAAGGTTCTGTGGACGAAAATTGCAAGGCAAAGATGTCAAAGGGTATCCATCCCAATGGAGATACCTCAACTCATGAGAAAGAGACTCGAGGCCACTAGGAAGATGCACTGTGCATTTATCTCCAGCTGCAGAATTGTAAATTTTTAGCAGTCTAAGTTTATACATCCTTGCGAAGGCTGTAGAAGTCAACTCTATTTCTCTTTTTTCTGAAACATCCAAGAACATCCCTTCAACTTTCTCAGTTCTTATTTTTGAAACATCCAAGAATATCCCTTCAACTTTTCCAGTTCCCTGAAAACAAGGAAAGGAGAAGCAATGTTTAAGTAAGATTTTAAACTTACTAGTACAACCATATTGCATTGCATAGGAAATGGAAAACTTTCGGGTATATGAATCTCACCAGATTATTGGTCAACACTTGATATACATCTTTAGGACTCCACAATCTGCTCTGTCTTCCTAGCTCGTCAAGAGATTCTTTACGAACAACATCAAGGGCCATTTCTTGCAGAAGATCATGCATTTCAACCTTGTCATCTGAAATTTTAATGAGACACCTGTCAATGAGAACACGAAATCCAATATCTGTTTTGAAACCGCAGCCATCTAGTATCCGCTTTACAAAATCAACTTGATGCCCTCTAAAGAAACATGCAATGTCGAGAAATATACTCTTCGTGTTATTATCACGCAGTGTATCAAAGCCTATTCTCAGCAAGTCAGAAATGTTCAGCTCGGGAAAGCTTCCGATCTCATTTAATTGAGATTCCCAAAATTGTCTCTCTCTGCTGAATAAGAAGGAACCCAAAACTCGAAGAGCTAATGGGTTCCCTTTGGCATAATTTATTGCCGTGATTGACAACTCCATATAACCTTTTTTGGGGCTCGGTTTCCTTAAAAGCATTCATGCTAAAGAGTTGAAGAGCTTCACGGTAGTTTAATTCCTCAACCTCGTATATTTCATCAGCTACATTCTTAAGTACTTGCTTGTCTCTTGATGTTACAACAACAACACTTCCTGCACCAATCAGAGGAACTTCAATTAAATGCTGGAATTGTCGTACATCATTCACATCATCCAAAACAAGGAGAACTTTCTTTTGGCAGAGTCTATCCCTGATGAAAGTAGGTATATGTGGTGTGCCAACGCGAAGATTTTGTTCCTCCAGTAGTTTAGAAAGAAGTTCATCTCGTAGATCATTTAATCGACCCTTCTCTGATTCCTGCCTTATGTTCTGAAGAAAGTGGTGGCCTTCATATTGACTTGAGAAGCTATCGTAGAAAGCTCCAGCGATAGTTGTCTTGCCTATACCACCCATGCCCCAAATTCCTATTGTGCGGACATCAGATGGCACAGTAGATAGTAATTTGTTGATTTGCTCAATGCGTGAATCTACTCCAGCCAGACCTCTTAATTTGCTTGGGGATGCATCATTTAACCTTTTCCAGATACTTTGCACAACTTCTCTTACTAGTTTGGACTCCGGACTGCAAAAAATGAAATGGGTGAATGTAAGTAATGTATCTTACACAGCATCTTTAACTCAAATTTTGTCTTTACATCAAATAAAAAGTCTATAAGAAACTGGTGAATGTAAGTAATGTATGGGAGTAATGTATGGGAGTGATTTTTTTTGTTATTATTATAAAATTTTGTCAAAGGTGAGGTTTCCATTAATGTGCTAGTCCATCGGCTGTTGATGGAAGTTAGTTTTCCGCTAAAAACCAGAACAGACTTGTGCCTTTTCAAGCAACAAGTACTATGAACTAAGAAGCACAAATGATTTACCAGAGAAAAAAAAAACTGTAATATGCAAAAGAAATTTTAATTGCTATAATTCCAGAAAAAAAAGGTTGAAGATGAGAATCTATAGTTACCTAGTAACCTGTGAATCCCATCCAGATATACTGGCTGCTTTTCTCAAGTCATCCCTCCACCTTGGCACCTTGTCCATCTTCCCCTTAAAAAAATTTTCAAGCTCAGCAAACGCATTTCCAAAACTCCCAGTCTGTTCATCAACATCAGAGGGGTCTACATGATAGAAGACCGGTAAAACAATCTGCCCAAAAGTCTCTTTGCATTCAAGTATTTTCACCAGTTCATCCACACACCACGGAGAAGATGCGTAGTTCTTGGAGAAAATTACTACAGAAATTCTTGATTCTTCAATCGTTTTCAGAAGGGCAGGGGTAATTTCTTCTCCTCTTTCAAGTCCATCATCAATGAAAGTCTTGATTTTCTTACGACACAAAGCATCATACAGATGGCTGGAAAAATTATTGCGCGTATCCTTGCCTCTAAAACTAAGGAACACATCATACTTCCATTTATGAGCAACAGCAGATGAAGATGCCATATCTGGCAGTTACAAGATCGTGTCTTCCTCAATCACTAAGAATCGAAATCAAGAAGTGCTCTCCTTTTTCTCCTAAAGACATACAAAGAGCACCCCACTTCAAAAGCTGAACATTCGTTTAGAGAAATTGAAGTCTAATAGTACAAGAACCCACACAACTTATATTTATCAGAAAATTCCTCAAACTCTTAATGATGGATATATACTAGCTTAATTTGATATGATCAATCTTAACATGATCACTCGTCACTTGCTATATACCAATGCTAGCTTGCTATTACTTTCATTGCAAGAACAGTCACTAGCTGAGCAAAAAGAATTACAGATGGAAGAATTAATACGTTCATGAAACAAACTTATCAAACTCGTATATATAATCTTAAATAAAGAAGATGCATGAACCAGAAAGACTTACCAACAGATCATAAGAACAGTTGACTTGTGTTTTCCATCAGCAAATAATACAAAGAAGAAGCTGAATATTGTTGATGATGAGAGACGATTTTTCTTGTCTATTGCCTTCTCCTACTCCTTCAAGTAAATTCTTACAGACAATCTAATCTCACCGTTATCTAAATGAAAGATGGTTTGATCAAGAAATATGTGAATGTGAGAAGACTTTGGGGTCAATACCAATTATTGATCAAGAAACAGGTGCGCGTGAGAAGACTTTGGGGTCAATACTAAATACTTCGGCCAATGGACTTGTCAATAGCAACGGTACCCTGTCAAATGGATGGGCTTCCTAAAGTTACTTGTTTGGGTCTTCCAAACCAAAATCTTAACCTTTTTAAAGTCTAATAAGTAAAAAAATGGCTAGCATGATTACTTCCCTGGTAATGAAATGAATCGTACTGTTTTGTTTTTTTTTAAGTTATTATGATATGTGCTCCATGTGTAATTCGTATTATTTTTATATTTAGACTAACCAAGTACTAAAGTAACAAACTATTAAAAATATATACCAATTTTACAAAAATATATATTTTATAATTGATGATAAAATAATGTTCATTTCAGCTGGTAATTCTACTGAATAACAATTATCATCTAGTTTTATAATTTAATTTAATTTTTATTTTCTTAAATAAAAAAGTAATTAATCCTTTAACATTGCTTTGCTTTGTGATTGATCTTGGTTATTTGTTTTTCATGTATACGCATGAGATTCTTGATGTGTCACGATAATATTTAATCTCTTACTTAATGCTTGTTTCGAAAAGCAAAATTCAATTTTATTGATTTCAAATAATTATAATTTAAATAGCTAAATTTAAAGATTAAAAATATATTTAGGTTTTTTTGTCAAGATTAGGGATTGATTTGTATGGTTAGGGGAAGTTCATGTCCTGTTTTTTTATTTTGGTCTCTTAAATGTTTAATCTCTTGGTTAATTGTCGGTTTGGGAAAGACAATTTTAATTTTATTGATTTCAAATAATTATAACTTAAATAACCAAATTTGAAGATTAAAAAAATATTTAGTTTTTGCTTTGTCAAAATTAGGGATTGATTTGTATGGTTAGGGGGAAGTTCATGTCCTGTATTTTATTTTGGTCCCTTAACTTGTTTTTTTTTC
Organism: Populus deltoides; assembly: GCA_015852605.2. Lineage (NCBI taxonomy): Eukaryota > Viridiplantae > Streptophyta > Magnoliopsida > Malpighiales > Salicaceae > Populus > Populus deltoides. Next base: position 5,399,657 of record CM027588.2, on the reverse strand, counting down.
AATTTAATCTTTTCACATTGACTTTATTTGAATTGACTTGGTAGTTTGTTTTGGATGCCTTGACACATGGATCTTATAATATTAAAAAAAAATTGTGAGGCATAGTTAATACTTGGTTTTGATGGGTAAAACAAAATTCAGCTAATATAGAACTATTAAATGTTTAAGAACTAAAATTAAAAATAAAACAAATATAAAAATTTAGTAAACAAGGAGGATAAATAGGTTGTGGTGTGCACCACACATACCAATGTTAAAGAAATATCAATTATGTCTATTTATGTTTTTTGCCTGAACATACTAAAGAAATTGCCCATTTTTTTTATTTTTATGACTTTGGGCATTTATCATAGGCTGCTAAAAGAGAAAAAAAAAAATAGTTATAGTAATTGATTATGGAATTTCAGAGGTAAAGTCATCATTTGTTTCTAATAGGGTTTAGTTAGAAGCCTCAAGCAAAACAAGTGGTATTGTTCCACCAACAGCAAAGAGCAGCGCTTTATAGGATGAGGATTGAGGACTGTCTTAAAAGTATCTTTCACTATACACCGATCTTTAGCAAGCAACTCATCACCCACTTCATCTATTTCAGCCAATCAACAAGTTCAATTAGCATTTTTGCAATCAGAATCTTCCATAAATATTGATATACTACCTCTATAATCACCATTTTTTTTATTAAAGGTTACTTCATTGAAAGATGGTAAATTGTATTTTGATGGATAATAGTTAAGATATTAATATACTACCTCTTAAAACTATAAAAGAGCTTTGGATTCCTATAGATAAACTCTTTTTAAGTTATATGATGATTCAAGACTTTAATTAAGGAGGGAAAAACATCATGAAAAAAATAAAACTTGTTATATACATGAAAGATATGAAGTTCAATGCACTTTTTAAGACCATAAAAAGCCAAAACCACTTATAACATGTTACTTGGATGAACATGGATACATAAAAATGGTATTGTCCTCTCAACACTCCACCAATACTTTAAATATTTTCAAAATGAACAAGTGAGAAAAATAGTGATACATACCAACCCTTTTACTATAGCTGAAACCCACTTTGTCTTAATGGAATTATTAATTAATTAATGCGGGTAAATGGATCGGTCATGACATTCAATTATCAAAAGGTTTTTTAGGAGACGAAGCTTTATCCTTTCAGTCTATTCATCGTTGCAAAAGCATTCCCAAATTATTTTTATTTTATTTTTTTGTCAAAACTCACCACCTTAACATCTTAACTGAAAATGTTAATTTGATATATATATAAAAAAGGAATTATATATAAACCGATATTTTTTTCTTCAATAATAAGTTGAATGATATTTTTTATTGATCAATTACTATTTTGGCATGTTTTTAAAATCAATTTGAGTCTTTAGACTTTTGAGAGAGGATAGCAATGCGTAAGAGTTTATTAGATATTATGGTAATTTTTATAGTTGTAATTTGAAAAAAAATATTTTATAAAAAATATTTTTAATTATGATTGGTTTGATATTTATATATGTTTAGTTAAAATTGTGATTGAAATTGATGTTAAATAAAAAGTAATTTAATATATTTAGTTAAAAATAATTTTTAAATTAAAATTATAAAATAACTAAAAAAAGATATATAATAATATTGATAGTTTTTAATTTAAATATTTTAGATTTAACTACCGCTATTACATTATGAAATATATAATATTGTATATAAAATATTTTTTATTATTCCATTAAACTATCTATAATTCCATCACGTACGAAATATAATAGATAATAACTACAGTTTCTATGGTTTCTTAAGCGTGTAACAACATCAAGTAAAATATTATCAGAAATAAAATTGGAATTGTGATCAATTTCTGTAAATGTTACATCATCATGCAATCTCCTTCTAATTTATGTAGTGTCATTGAATAATATTAAACACTAGTTTTTCGAGTACAACACAATTAAAAAATTTAATTTTTTTTACTAGATCGAACGCGGTCCAATACATTTAAGTTTGGACTGGACCCGATTCGGTCATGAACAATGAAGACATTCTTCACTGTTTATTGTGCACTTCAAGAAGTGAACAGTACATAGTGAATTAATTCACTCTGCACAAACGTGACACTAAAAAGAGAAGCAAATTGATGTTGCTTTTAGGTAACCTGTGTTTGAAACATAAATTATAGTTGGTTCTACACACAGTAAAAAAAATTTATATTTTACTAAATATTTTATTTTTATAATTTACTTTTTAAAAAACAAAAGCAACCGCGTAAACAAAGAATTTTATAATTTTCTAATATTAACATTCGATGTGGTTTTATTTAAAAAAAAAATAAAGAATGAATAATATGTCATCCATCCCCTTAATTGAAAGAAAATAAATAGATTAGGGCCGCCTAGCCCTTAGCTCTCTCTTTTTCAGTTTTTCCCATAATAATAATAATAATAATAATAAAAATTATTGATAAAAAATCAATTGAACATGGTGTTTTATAATTAAATTTTTTAAATGTATTCTAAAAATAATTATATTATATTTATGATTTTTTAAACTTTAAATCACACAAAATATAAATATACTATTTTGATATTTTTTATTAACTTTCTTTAACAATTATAAAATATTTTTTTTCAACAAAAACAATAATATCAATAAAAAAAACTGTTGTGATTAAAATAAATAAAAGATATATTAATAAAAAAATTTATCATAATAATTTTTTTACAAAAAAATTATATTTTCAAATTTAATAATAATACTAAAATATTTTATGAGTCCTATATATTGTTTTAGATTTAAAAAAAAAAAAAAAAAAGGTCTCTCGCACCATGACGTGGAAAAGCATTCCCTAGGCTAAGTCAAGAGAAAGCCCAGTTTAGGAAATAAACATAGGCCCAAACTGAAAGGTCATACCCACACAGATCCAATTCACCTAAACTGGAGACCTTGTGGTCTCGTTAAGCAATGGAGCAATATTTTACTATTCCAGAAAAATATAAAAATAAAATTATGTTCAAATAATACAATTAAAAAGAAAAAAAAAAGGAAAAATGTTTCTTTCAGATCTAAATCCATGTCGTGAAAAACATGTTTGGAATGATTTTCTCCCCCCTGTGAAAAGTTAATGAAAAATGCCCATCCTAACTCTTTCAATTTATATCCTATATCAACTACCTAAACTTTTTTTAATTTATAAATTAAGTATTTTTAGAAATATTATATTTATTGTTTTTAAAATATTTTTTTAAAAAAAATATTTTTTAAAAAATATTTATGTTATCAACACTTCAAAATAATTTAAAAATACTAAAATAATATGATTTAAAAAAAAATATTTTTTAAAAAATATTTATGTTATCAACACTTCAAAATAATTTAAAAATACTAAAATAATATGATTTAATAAAACAATAATTTAACACCCTCGTAACGATCTCTTTGTCCTAATATCCATCTATCAATTGATTTGATATTCAAGTTTTCATGTTTATTTCTACCTACTTATAATTAATTGAAACATAAAATCAACATTATATAACACGTACAATAAGCGCCTTGCGAATCTCATTTTTATATTATTATTGCTAAGTGTATTTTTAATATTATAATAAATGATATTCTTTAAAAGTATTTTNTATTTAAAAATATATTAAAATAATNTTTTATTTTTTATATTAGTATATCAAAATTATTCTTTATTTAAAAATATATTAAAACAACGGCCGGCAGGGCCCCAGACCGTGGAAAAAATATTTTTTCCCCTGCCTTCCCCTTACATAATTATAAATTTTAGCACTAGAATTATTAAATTTTAACTCTTGCCCTTTCTAATTTTTTTTTTTAATTTGATCCTACAATACTAATGCGCCGGCTCCACTACACCCCTGGAAACAACCTAAAAAAAAAGTATAATACCATTTACAAGTGCTAAAAAAATAAAAATAAAAACTAAAATTATGTAAGAATTCATAATAAAACTCAATAGAATTGTGAAGCATCAACTTAAATAACTGCTGCCCCAGAGACGACGTGGGCCATCGACTCTTGTTTCATCTATGATTTTAAAATTCGGCCTGATTTGATGGTTTATTTGAGCCTCCATCGATATAAGATAGAATTAAATCTGATTTATAAAAATATAAAAATAGCTAAAAATTTAGCTGACCTGACTATTTTGATGGGTTAACTTGATAACTGACTCGGATGACTCGATTACCAAATTTTAACCGAGTAACTTAGTAATTCGGTCAAAAACCTAGTAACCCGAGCTCTAGACCAAATTTAAAATCTTGGGTTTAAAAACACTGGTATCATCTCCATGCTTACCTTTTTTACACCGTTCGATATATAGAGAAAATATTGAAGCTAGTGAACACAACATTAAAAAAAAAAAAAAAATTGAATGCTAAATATAATAGATTCTTAAATCTGAGCTGAACAAATTAGGATTTGGATATGGACGAACATTTATAAAATTCCAATCTAATTAGAAAGATCCTCAGAGACATTTTTATTAAACAAATTTGACAATCATAATTTATGAATACCTCTTTCGTCTGAATTCAGATACTTCATTGGTAAAAGAAAATTAACATATTTTATAATTTCTTACACTTTAAGTGATAAACTATAATAAAACACAGCACACCCACACATATGTACGCGTACATAGATATATACATCTATATGTTTATTTGTTTATATATTTCTTAAAAAATATTAAAATATAAATATGTACAAGATAAGTTAATATTTCAATAGCATAATATCATTAATTAAAGTATCATATTTGCATTCCTTAGGTTGCAAATTACATAGCAAATCCTCTTATATTTTTTTTTAAAAAATTCTCATATAAGTTTTTATCATCTTAAATGGTTAAATTGCTTTTAGTTTTTGTTATATTTGATCAGAAATACCTCCCTTTGTTTTCTTTTTCCAAATTTCTTTAAATATAGCTTTTCATGAGAGTGAGATTTATTTGATTTTGACAATTTATCTAACAATAATTAGACCCATATGAGGCTCCCTCTTGCGTTGGTTTTTGTAAAATTTTGAATTTTTTTTAATTAAGATTTTTTTAGTATTTTAGATTATTTTAATATATCAATCTCACAAAATAAATTTTAAAAAATAAGAAAAAAATTATTATTTTAAAATATTTTTAAGTAAAAAATATTTTAAAAAACAATCACTGCCACAATATTAAACGGTTCTAAGCAGGCATAAATGAGTTTTTTTTTTTTATCTTAGCATAGTTGACAAGAATTAACAAAAAAAAGAACATATTTCATGAACAATTTTATTAACAATTTATAATATCAATAAAAATTATATAAATGTTGAAAAAATATTTTGTTGAAATTCTCTGGTAGTGATATAATTTGTTTTTCACGTTTATGATTTTACATATGAAAGATCATTTAATTTGCATAGACTCCCTTCCAAGAAAAAGTCAAACTCCGCCACCATAAGAAACCTATCCACATCTAATTTCTGCAAACAAAAATTCCATTATATGGCAAGTGGGTCACATGCATAATTTTTGTAACATGCTAAATTTGAAAAACCAGCGATCCTCTCTCCAAGCCCTTAGGTCTAACCCTAATATCCTGTTCACCTCCAGGTTTTTCAAGGCATTCATGTGCTAGCTAGTCAAAGGCTATAAGGTGACATGCACCAATAATGTCGTTTCCCTCTGAAATTTCTTGACGAAAACAAAGAAAAAAGTGAAAGGAGTTCTGGCTTAGCCCTGAAGCGTTGGAATTAACAAAGGAAAGGTGGGATAGGAAAGGGATCCCAAGAAGAAGAGAATCAAATGAAAGCAACCACACCCATTCGTCTCCTCGAAACAATGTTCCATTTTTATTTTTTTCTGGCGCCGATTTCTTTGCGCGATCCAAGGGCTCAGCAGCATGCGCCATTCACGCCTCTTCTTTTTCGTCCGAATTTGACCCAAGGAAAGAAACAGATGAAGATTACTCGGCAAATTTCCACCAATTAGCCGTTATTTTATGCAGTTTTTTCGGTTATAATGCGATCATTTTCTTGGTGTACATATTTCTCGAGATAAACGAGACCCGAAAAGCCAAAAATTTGTAAGCAGTGGTCGGGTATTGACCGAACAGGATGGTGCTAAATGAAGTTAATGGCGCATGAGCCACTCGAGTGTGTTGTTGCATCACATGAAATTAAAATTAATGGCCCAACACTATCTTTTTAGGACCCATTTGGATTAGGTGCCATGATGTTCATAAACCGAAGTCTAAGATAAAGCAGCAGTGGTTCGGTGGTGCTGTTACACTTTGAAGTGCTAAAACATTATAAAGAAAAAGAACAAAATTAATGCATATAATTGCAGGAAGAGGGGAATCGGGGCGAATGGAAAAAGTTCATGTTTTTCCACTTTCCCAACATTTAAAATTGTCCTTTTAGGTAAAATAAATCAAAAGTGTTATTGATATTGCCGTAGTAGTTACACTACTTTTTGAAATGTTGAATTATATTAAAACATTATATTTTTTTAATTTTTAAAATTTATTTTTGATATTAATACATTAAAATAATCCCAAAAAATTAATTTTAAATAAAAAATTATTTAAAAAAAAAACAGCATTTCTCCGACAAAAACAAATAAGGTAAAAGTGTTACTCAACTCTAAACTTATTGATGGTAAAAGAATATCCATTGATGGGATGAAATTTAGAAATTCTTGGTTTGTTTTCTTCGACTGGGCTGTATGATTATTATACTTGTGATTTTGCGAGTTGTGACTACAGTGCAAAAATCAAAGAAAAGGTCAAGGACATTAGTTGCATCAATAATCTCTTTCCCATGCTTTTTTCTGTACTGTGATTCGTGTATGGTAGACAACCTTGAGAGGGGAGCGTTAGTGACATTATTCAGCTCGTGGTCCAAGTCCTGCTCATGTCAAGAAGGACTGAACCCTACTGTCTAGTTCTAATTAGCCTCTTAATAAACTCAAAATAATAATAATTAATTTGGCCTCCTCTCGCAAAACAGTCACTTAGATTTGGGAATCAAATAAAATGTATTCGATCTGGGATAATTTATAGATGAAAGGAATGATATACCAATTTACTTCCCGAATCTTTTTATTATTGGATTAACGATATCCTTGTTCTTAATTAATGCATGAGATTTCGATGAAAGTGTGCTTAGAAATAATATTTAATAAAATTATCCAAATTTTGAATTTGTAATATGCAAACGATCATGGATTTAAATTCAAGATATATCCCTTTAATTCCACTCAATTGGAGTTTAATATTACATGCTTACTTTCGTGGCCATACATGATTACTTCATACATTGCATGGGCAACTTTTGCGTCATAGGGAATCCTAAAATCTTCAGACAAAGTTTGAACCTAATTATATCAAAGCCCTTAAATGATTCAATATCAGGAACAATAAAAAAGGGAAGTCTTCAATGGAAAAGCCTTGATTTGCGGTAAGGGAAATCCCCGTGAGACTTTTCTCGTTTATATATATATAGGAATGTCATTGTTAATCAGTCATAAACAAAGCATATTCTTTTGGTACTTGCTAGCTTAGGATTCCAGTGAAAATGAGAAGGGGAGCTTCTTTCTGCCTCTTGCTTTCTCTGTCACTTGTTCTCTTGGGTTTTGTCCATGCCAACCCCAATTACAAGGAAGCACTAGCAAAGTCCATACTGTTTTTTCAAGGTCAGAGGTCAGGGAGGCTCCCCAGATCCCAACAGCTCGCTTGGAGGTCCGATTCCGGGCTCTCTGATGGCTTATTCGCCCACGTATGTCACCGTTCTTGTTCTTTACTGTTACTACATTATTCCAATATATAGTCCATTCTTTTCTCATGCATTTGCAATATTTTATTCTATTTCTCTTACGTCTAATGTCAATGAAGTATTTTCTTAAGAGATCGAGTCTTTAAAAACCGTGTTTATCATTTACATAGGTGGATTTAACTGGAGGGTACTATGATGCTGGAGACAATGTCAAGTTTAATTTCCCAATGGCCTTCACCACGACAATGCTCTCATGGAGCACGCTCGAGTATGGCAAGAGAATGGGACCTGAATTACCAAATGCAAGGGCCGCAATCCGTTGGGCCACGGACTATCTTCTAAAATGTGCCACCGCCACCCCTGGTAAGCTCTATGTGGGTGTTGGTGATCCGAATGTCGATCACAAGTGCTGGGAGAGGCCAGAGGATATGGACACAGTCCGAACAGTGTTTTCGGTCTCGGCAAGAAGCCCTGGCTCGGATGTTGCCGGTGAGACGGCCGCGGCATTAGCTGCTGCCTCAATGGTTTTTCGAAAAGTCGATCGTAAATACTCGGCTTTGCTACTGAGAACAGCCAGGAAGGTTTTTCAATTTGCCATGCAATACCAAGGCGCCTATAGTGATTCTCTTGGATCAGCAGTGTGCCCATTTTACTGCTCGTATTCTGGTTATAAGGTAAGATTGGCTAGTAAATGAGGAAAACATTTGGTTTATTTCGTTTCCTTTTTTCTTTCTTGTTTTTTTTTAAGGTAAAGAATATTTCAACTAGAATCTTTTCTAGTGGGCTTGCCTGCTGCGTCTTCTGGGTAGACTACTCATACAAAACATATTAGGCCAATAGTTGGAGAAAGTTGAATAATATTAGGTACCAGATTTGGCACAAATATTGACAACTTCTATGTAAGGTTAAATTAGATTTTTTCTTACAAAACCTTATGCATAATTGACTTTCGAGCAGATAATGGTCAGTGCTGTTCTGGGTTCAAACTTCGTTATCAATGTCCAAAGTGAACTTATTTATAAATTATTTCAATCTCAGAGTCAAAAGACATGACAGAATGACCTTGTTATTTTGTTTTTAATTTCTTTTTTCAGGATGAACTACTGTGGGGAGCTGCATGGCTGTTCAGGGCAACAAACGAAATGTCCTACTATAACATTTTGAAGTCCCTGGGAGCTGACGACCAACCTGACTTATTCAGCTGGGACAACAAGTATGCTGGTGTTCATGTTCTTTTATCAAGGGTAAGTGGCAACTCTTGAATTTACAATATTTATCTACTTTATTCGATTTTTTTAAAATTTTAATGACTGCCAGCTTGTTCATAAATATATAGGGAAAAAAAACCTTCAAAAATTAAGTATTGTCATTTATTTTTGCAGCGAGCATTGCTCAACAACGACAAAAACTTCGAGCAATTTGAAGGAGAAGCAGAAAGTTTCATGTGCCGGATCTTACCCAACTCACCTTATAAAACTACACAATATACACAGGGTAAAACCACCTCTATATGTATATATCTTGTTGTTTCCAACATTTAAAATTTTATTCAACACAACAATTAATTTCACTGTGACGCAGGTGGACTGATGTACAAGCTACCTGAAAGCAACCTCCAATATGTGACATCCATAACATTCTTGCTCACCACTTATGCTAAATACATGAAAGCAACCAGGCACACCTTCAACTGTGGCAATCTCTTGGTCACTCCAAATTCCCTGTTATATGTGGCTAAAAGACAGGCAAGCTATAAAAGACTTTTTTTCCCTATGAATTAGATTAATCTATAATTTCTTTCTTTTCTTGCTCAACGTTTGGTCTTCTACTACTAATTAACTTAAGGAACTTTATAGGTGGATTACATACTAGGGGAGAACCCAATTCGAATGTCCTACATGGTAGGATTCGGGCCAAATTTTCCTAAGAGAATTCACCATAGAGGTTCTTCTTTGCCATCATTGGCAAGCCACCCACAAGCTATAGGTTGTGATAGTGGCTTCGAGCCTTTCTTCCATTCAGCAAATCCTAATCCTAACATCTTAACCGGAGCTATTGTCGGCGGTCCAAACCAGAATGATGGCTACCCAGATGAACGCAGCGATTATAGTCATTCGGAGCCTGCTACATACATCAACGCTGCTATGGTTGGACCCTTGGCATACTTTGCTGCTACCTTAAATTAGCTATCAAGACATCACGGTCTCTTTCAAGCAACTGTTTCTTGTATATATATCTATTATGGTCGCTCCAAAATGGGGTTAGTCTTCTCACCAAAAAGAGTGAGATTTGAATTGCTTTCTTTAGTTATTTCCCTAGTTTCAAGTGATGTTTAGGACATCAGCTGTGTTCAAGTTCCAATGAACTTCAATGAACAAACAGTTCAATGTTTCTTTCTCTACCAACAAATTACATAATTGGTCGATTGCTCTTTAGAAGTAGGATAACATATAGAACAAGGTAAGTCTTTCACATCTTAAATCGAAAAACAAGAAACGAGCTAAAAAATTTGACAGCAGCAGACATAGGATAGCTAAAAAAATCAAGTTGTACGATCACAGACAACGAGAAAGCAAAGGCTTAAACAAATATATATTATGTGTGAATCTGAAATTAAGGGAAACAAAAGGCACCCTGACCCTTTATTGCCATCCAGTTGGATCCTACTTCCAAACTAATTTACATATCAGTGTGATACTTTTCCTTTATTCTGCTCTACTGGGTAACAAACTTTAAGTGAACTATCATGCTGCCAATCATTTTTGTGCTCGTTTAGTTCCTTTGGCAGTTTATGTCAATCTGTTAAAAAAACTTCTCGAGCAACAATAATAACCTAGTTGCAAATGTTCATCAGATTTTAATTACTTGCATCGGTAAATGACAAACCGGCAAGCAGTGAAAGTATAGAACTATGACACAAGGATGAAGATTGCGTGGTACGTACTCCCAAAAAAAATAAGTATATCTTAAAGGTGTGTGAGGAGCACGAGTATGAAAAAAAAAATGTGGTAAAGTAGTGTTAAGTAAGAGACAGAAACTCGTAAAAATGGATAATTACTAAAGGAAATTCTTAAGAAGAGATGATGGATGACATATTTATATGTATAAAGGTGAGTCTATGTCATCCTTGACAAGCTATGCTACGAATATATCAAGCCAAATCTTTCTAAACATCCAGTTTAGCCTCATGGTTAGTCAAAGATTGCTACTTTTTAAAGCTTAACCTTTAGACTAAGAAAACTCTATAATTCTTACAAATGGTTAACTACCATTGACAATGTAGGAAAAGTTATTTCTTTTAAAAAATAATATGAACCTCCCTCTTATATTCAAGAATTCTTGAGTAGAAAATGGTTTGTAATTCAAAAGCATCTTTAATGTTTGCATGTATAAAAACTTAATAGGTCGTCTTGTATGTAGGTTTTTTTGGAATTTTGTGATATGAAAAAAAATTTGTTTGATCAGATATATATAAAAAAAAATACATGGAAAAAACATAAAAGTTTATTTTATCAAACACAACGCAATTTAGACCAGCCGGGCCTGAGATTCAGATCCAGGATCCAGATTCAACCCACTTTTTTTAAAAAAAAATTGGATCTTGCCCAACTGTACTAGACCTAGCTACCTGACCTGATCACTGGTCCAACCCAGTGGACAGGCGGGCAAAAAACGAGAACGCACGCCGCACGTTCAGTACAGTGTATGAGTAATTAAAATTCAAGCGGGGAAGAAAGGGAGGGAGACTTAGCTGGTCTGCTACCTCTGATGGCGACGACGAAGCTTGAGGGAGATCGGTCTATTGGACTGGCCACGCCTCGTTCTTCTCCTCTGCTTTTGCTTTTACTTCTCTCCGGCCGTCCTTCTCTTCCGGTTTCACTGTTTTTCTTTATGTTCGTTAGCTCTCTCTCTAGGTGGTCTTCCTCCTGTCTTTTTTTTTTTTTTTCCTCTTTTTTGGTTACACCCCCTCTCTGCCTTTTATAAGCTCCCCTGATGCTTATCTCTCCAGGACCATGATAAGGCCTAGGGAGATTGTGTTTCGGTCGAATTGGGGCACCAACAGTCCTGCCCATGCCAGACTGTTGGTGGCGGTTTCCTCGGCCTGCTGGCGATCTCGTGGCGGTGGAGGGATGGCGGCTAAAACGGGGTCCTGTTCTTGGTATTCATTTCATTGCTTGGTCTGCCAGAATTTCCCTTTGCAGGTGGCGTCCTCAACTTCCAGACGAAGAAGAAAGAACAGTACCTTTGAAACGGCGTCGTTTCAGGGTGGGAATGGCAAATTGCAATTTGGTCCTTAGCTTGTCGACATTTTATTCAGACCCCTGGATAAATTGTAATTACACCCCTGTATTTCGGAGCCTTTTACAAAACAGTCCCTGACTTCCAAATTAATTAATTTAATCCTTAATTAACTCTTTAACGTTTAATTCTTCCAAAATCACCTCTGAAATATTAATTAAACTACCTATAGTACCCTCACCTTTTTATTTTGGCTTGTAAACTTTAATTTCTTGTAATTTTGACTCAAATCAGCTTTGAATTTTAATATTTTTTCAATCAAGTCTCTAATTTCATTAATTAAACTAATTTAAAATTTTAATTAAGTCCCCAAACTTATCAATTCTTCAATTAAACTCTTGATTTTATTAATTAAATTAACTTAAAGTTCAATCAAGTCCTCAAACTTATCAATTCTTTTAGAAATATAATTCAAACCTAATTGATCTATGAGGGGGGGGGGGGCGGCTAATTAGCCATTTAGCCTACGCCCTGAACAACTAGGATTTATTTTTAGCTTTTTTGGACCATCAAGACTATTTATAGTAGAATTTAGTCTTTTTTGTGCTAGTTGTCTTTCTTGTGTTATTTACATTTAGTCACATGCATGTCCATCCTTATCCATGCATGGTTAAATTAATCCCTTAATGTATATTAAGTTCTATTTCTATTACTACGTAACACTAACAACTAATTATTGATGTATATAATTTAGCGAACTTAAGACACGTTTGAAATTGTACATTAGCAAACTTAGTGATTGAATTGTGTTTTTTTAACAATTTTATTTATTTGAGAAAATAAAGGATCTCATAATAAATTACTTAAATTGGATTTTATTTTTAATAAAAATATATAGCATTTTTATAAATTGTCATGTTCAAATTAGACAAATATTGTTTGTGGAGAAAAAAACACTAAAAAACTGTTGTTCATTAAAATTAGAAGAATACTAAAAATAAACTCTTTTATCACTTCAATGAAATTTCAAATTTAATCAACAAAACAACTAAAACAAACCAATGTTTTAATGCAGTTCGTTCACTCTTAAAATGACAGTGTTGTAATATTTTTTTAATTCTTAGTTTTTATATAATTTATTTTTCTTTTTGGATTTATATGTGGTTTATTTGCCACCCATCTAAAATCCCTTTGTTCTTATCTTATATCAACTAAAAGTTTCTCATTTCATTTTTCATTCTCTGTATCTTTTTTTTTAGTGTCTAAAATTTATTTGAATTTTTTGGCAATTTGAGGAGATAAGAGAAAAGAGAGTAGCTGAGAAGCTAAATAAATCTTTGGTTGATTTTTTCTACATGCTGAGCACATGCATATATGTGGGTCTAGCAAGCTACCAGACTCAATATTCTAGGGCTCAACAATATTTTGAGTCCATGTATGTATGGGTTTGTCAAGTTGTCAGACCTAATATCCTAACGCTCAACATCTCACTTAGCGTAAATGAATATAGAACAAAGCTTTCTAAGCCCTATATTCGGCCACAAGACTTCACTTGTTTTTTCTCATGATCCTTAAAATAAAATATTAAGATCATGGATGATGTGTAAGGGATACTTATTCATGTTTAATACATGTGTCAAATATATTTTCCTTTATTAATATTGTAAAAGGAATATGACATTTCAGTCCCTTTTATTCATTAAAAGATAAGACTTATGAGCCATAATACTTATAAATCTCTCAATAAAAAAATTTAGCAACTTAATTTTTTTACTGAAAATTTATTTTCAAAGTCTCTTTTTAAAATATAATTGTATTTTCTTAAAAAAAAGTAATTACTTAAACATCGGAGAGTTCTCAAATCCATAAAAAAAGACATTTTGCAAGTAATAAACACCTACTAGTTTAGCTAGAAAAAGTATGAGAAAAGAGAAGAGGTGAAAAAAGATATGAAATCAATTGAAGTGTCTACAACTAACCATGCATTAATTGAAAAATATATGGTGATAAAAATCAAGAATGATATTGCTAGAATCATTTTGAGTTTTACGATGCCAATGGAAGAGGCAAGTAACTAGTATGATATCTCAATTCAATCTGAATAATATCCCTTCATACAATGCATAATTCACTTCCTTCATCCAATGTATTTAAAATGTGGCTGTGGCTGTTACTGTGACTATGTTTTATTTAAAATGCAGTTCGCAAGCTGTTTGGTTAAGGAAAAAATTAATTTACTGTTTACTGGGTCCCACTGAATTTCTGCGTTAGTAACGCAGGAAAGGAAAAGCAGCCATTTCTTACTTTTTTCACTGTTCACGTTAATTGCACTGTTCAATGAACAGTGCAATTAACATGAACAGTACAAAGTGATGCACTGTTCACTTGCAATGCGTGGACACTTTTTTTTTTTTAAGAGTGTTAAGTTTTGTTTTTGTTAATTTTTTTTAACATTTTTTTTAAAAAAACTAGTTTGGAGTGAATTTTATACATGATAATATTTTATCTAATTTTATTACACGCTAAAAAATTATGAAAACTGTAATTCTTGTCAGATGAATTTTTACGTAATGAAATTATAGATAGTTTAATAGAACAATAAATTTTTTTTTATAAAGTATGATTTATTTCATGATGTTACCACAATAGTTAAATCCACAATATTTAAATTAAAAACCATCAATATTATATATATATATATATATATATATATATATATATATTTAAATTATTTTATAACCTCAATTTCAAAAACATTCTTGAGTATGTTTGGCAGTGTGGTTGCGGTTGCTTTTCAAATAGTTTTTTCGTGCTAAAATACGTGCCAATGATGTTTTTTTATTTTTTAAAAATCATTTTTGACATCAGCACATCAAAATGATTTGAAAACACTAAAAATATATTAATTTGAAGTTAATAAAAAAATAACAAAATTTTCAAATTTTGTCAAAAGTGCTTTTGAAACACAGAAACAAATAAGCTCTTAACCAAACACATTAAACTATTTTTTCTTCAACCTCAATTTCAACCACAATTTTAACAAAACACCTATTTTTTCAAACAAACCACAACTAAAAATACTTTTTATAAAATAACTTTTTTCAAACCACAACCACGACACCTTCCGCAGTACCAAACACACTCTAAACCATCCTTCCTCTAAATATTTCCGTCTCGATATTGTTACTTCACTGACATATTTTCTTTTCAGCTCTTACTTGCAGGGTCATTCAAAGCATTGAAGAAAATGACTTTTTTGCAGCTCACAAATTCCCAAAAGCTCTCCACATTAGCGTAAACTTGCACTCCAGCAATGTTTTTCTTTTGCTATAATGTAAATATTACTATATGTTTAATATTTGTAATAACATATAGTAATATTCCGTTTATTAACACATTCGATTTTTTTAATTTTATTTATAATTATTGTTAATATTTTTTAATTTATTAATTCACATAGTTTTTAATTTATTTAAGTACATATATGCATGAGTTTTTTAAATTACACTTTATTTTTTTTTATAAAAATGCATTAAAAAAGCTGCTTGTACAATTGTTTTGTACGGAAAAAAATATTTTGACGCAGGCGACGTATAATTTTATTTTTCTTTCACAAACAATTTACAGCACAAAAAAGGGTTAGTTCGGCAAACCTGCCAGTTTGCAAATAATTTTTCTTTATTTTTTTATTATTTAATTAAATAAAAAATTATTTTAATTAATAAATTTAGCAAACATAACCGTGTCAATGTCTCATCTTATAAAATTAAATATTTTAATTTACACATATCTTTTTATTTTTTCAATTTTATTTTAAGTTACCACTTATGAATTTTGTCATTTATTAACGTATATAATTTTTAATTTATTTAATTATATATATAAATTTTTTAATTTTCATTTAAAATATTATTAAATAAAAAAATATAAAAAAATCTACATATAAATTTATTTATTAAAAACAATATTTGAGCGGCGGCAAAACCCAGGTAAAGAATTTGTCTTGTCTACACCTATAAACGGCGCTCCATGATTGAAAAAGAAAGAAAGAAAATATAAAAATAAAAGGACGGAGATTAACAAGAAGGGATCATGGAAAGACTATGATTAACAAGAAAGGTGGTGGGATGCACAACCGAAGCCTCCATTCTTCATTACATACACAGCTAGAAACAGAGCACGATCAGTTTTAATAGCTACAGATCGGCACAATCAAGCAAGGGTTGTGTCAGTTTTAATATAATCAATGGCTGCAACAAGCTCCAGATGGAACACAACCTCTCCACCCTTTTCTCCTACCCAAAATAACTGTAAATGGACATATCATGTGTTCCTGAGTTTCAGGGGTGAAGACACCCGCAAGAACTTCACTGGTCATTTATACAGTGGCTTGAGTAGATTTAAGCTTCTTGTTTTCAAGGATGATGAGAAGCTTGAGAAAGGAAAAGTGATCGCACCAGAGCTCTTAAAAGCAATTGAGCAGTCGATGTTTTCAGTCATTGTTCTTTCTAAGAACTACGCTTCTTCATCTTGGTGCTTAGATGAACTGGCTAAGATTATAGAATGTGGTGATCAAAAAGGGCAGAAGATTTTTCCTGTGTTTTATGATGTGGACCCGTCAGACGTGAGGAAACAAACAGGGAGCTTTCAGGATGACTTTGCAAAACATGAAGAAAAGTACAGAGAGAACATAGACAAGGTTAGAAAATGGAGGGCTGCTATGACACGGGTAGCCAATCTATCTGGATGGCCTTCGAAGAACAGGTTAGGTTTATTCACTTTATATTTGGCTTATGCAATTCAAAATCTTTACCGGTTTTCAAAGTTATAGCCTCCAAATTGGAAGATAGAGAATTTGAACTTGGAAGTATGAATTTCCAGATAATGGGCTAGAGACAAGTGTTTGATCTATTCAACCTAATAACTTCCTTGCCCTAGATCAGATACTATTCAGAATCCAGACCTTGCTTCTTGTCCTGTTTTTGTTTATCACATTTGAACGTCTTGCATTTTTCTACAATTTCTGGCTTGGCCTAAATTAATTTTTTTGTCATGAAATTATAATTTTTAAACACAGGAATCTCATGCTTGGATTTTTCTGATGTCCTCATCCCACAAGTGATTGCCTATTGTTTCTTCTTGTGCTGCAGGAACGAGTCAGAAATAATTGAAGAAATTGTTCAAAAGATAGATTACGAATTGAGTCAAACATTCTCAAGTGTCAGCGAAGACTTAGTTGGAATAGATTCTCGAGTGAGAGCAGTGAGTGATATGTTATTCGGAGGACAAAATGATGTTCGCATTATTGGGATTTGCGGGATGGGTGGCATCGGTAAAAGCACCATTGCCAGAGTGGTCTACGACAAGATTAGGTGTGAATTTGAAGGTAGCTGCTTCCTTGCCAATGTCAGAGAAGGTTTTGAGAAACATGGGGCAGTTCCATTACAAAAGCAACTTCTTTCTGAGATCCTAAGGGAAAAGAGCCCAAAGATATGGGATCCAGAGAAAGGAATCGCTGAGATAAAGAACAGGCTGCAAAACAGAAAGGTGCTTGTCATTCTTGATGATGTAGATAATCTAAAACAGCTGCATTTCTTGGCTGTGGACTGGAAATGGTTTCTTCCAGGGAGCCGAATAATCATAACAAGTAGGGATAAGAATTTGTTGAGTACACATGCAGTGGATGGTATATATGAGGCCGAGGAGTTAAATTATGATGATGCTCTTGTCCTATTGAGTCGAAAAGCATTCAAAAAAGACCAACCAATAGAAGGTTACTGGGAGCTATGCAAAAGTGTTCTGGGCCATGCCAGGGGCCTTCCATTAGCTGCTAGAGTCTTGGGTTCTTCTCTCTGTGGCAGAAGCATGGATTTTTGGGAAAGTTTCATTAAGAGACTAAATGAAATTCCAAATAGGGACGTCATGGATGTTCTACAAATAAGTTTTGATGGATTAGAGGAACTAGAGAAGAAAATATTCTTAGATATTGCTTGTTTCTTTAAGGGGATGAATAAAGATCAAGTAACAGGGATACTTAACCAATGTGGTTTTCATGCAAATTATGGAATACAAATTCTCCAAGATAAATCTCTCATATGTGTGTCAAATGATACATTGTCGATGCATGATTTGTTACAAGCAATGGGTAGAGAAGTTGTTCGTCAAGAATCTACTGCAGAGCCGGGAAGGCGTAGTAGATTATGGGCAAGTAAAGATGTCTTTCATGTGCTCGGGAAAAACACGGTAAGCAGCTATATATAGAAATTTACCCAGAAATTTTCATTGCGCTGATAGAATTGATTTTAATGGCTTCTACTTCATATATCATTCTATTTTTAATTTGCATTTTGCACTTCACACCTTTGGCTTTTTGATGGCAGGGGACAGAAGAAATAGAAAGCATAGCCCTGGACTGGCCTAACCCAGAAGATGTAGAAGGCACAATGCTAAAAACCAAAAGGTCAGCATGGAACACGGGAGTCTTCTCAAAAATGAGCAGGCTAAGGTTGCTCAGAATTCGTAATGCATGCTTTGATTCAGGACCGGAATATCTGTCTAACGAGTTACGGTTTCTTGAATGGCGTAATTATCCCTCAAAATCTTTGCCATCCTGTTTCCAGCCAGAAAATCTTGTTGAAGTTCACATGTGTTACAGTAACTTGCGACAACGTTGGCTTGGAAATAAGGTAACATCATCAGTTTAGAGATTTCAGAAATTGTGTTTGAAATAAATATGAAGTAATGACCTATTTGCTTTTATCTTTGGGTTTTGACAGCAGATTCTTGACAGTTTGAAAGTCATTGAACTCAGTTACTCCGAATATTTAACCAAGACCCCTGATTTCACTGGGATTCCGAATCTTGAGAGGTTGATTCTAAAGGGTTGTCGAAGGCTGTCTGAGGTCCATTCATCAATTGGCCATCACAATAAGCTGATTTATGTGAATTTAATAGACTGCAAAAGTCTTACAAGTCTCCCAAGTAGAATAAGTGGTTTAAAGTTGCTAGAAGAACTTCATCTCTCTGGCTGCTCAAAACTGAAAGAGTTTCCAGAAATTGTGGGAAATAAAAAATGTTTGCGGAAGCTTTGTTTAGATCAGACTAGCATTGAAGAACTGCCCCTATCAATTCAATATTTGGTTGGCCTAATTTCATTGAGTCTCAAAGACTGTAAGAAACTTGCTCGTCTTCCAAGCAGCATAAATGGTTTAAAGTCCCTCAAAACTCTCCATCTATCTGGCTGCTCTGAACTTGAGAATCTGCCAGAGAATTTGGGGCAGTTAGAATGTTTGAACGAGCTTGATGTTAGTGGAACTGCCATAAGAGAACCACCAGTCTCCATTTTTTCCCTGAAGAATCTTAAAAAATTGTCTTTTCATGGATGCGCGGAATCTTCGAGGTCCACCACTAATATTTTGCAGCGTTTAATGTTTCCACTGATGCCAAGAAAAAGAGCAACCTCAACAACTCTGGTGCTACCTTCTTTATCAGGTTTATCTTCTCTAACAAAGCTGGATCTAAGTAATTGCAATCTTGGGGAAGGAGCGGTACCCAATGATATTGGCTACTTGTCCTCCTTAAGGCATTTGGATCTAAGCTGTAATAAATTTGTTAGCCTGCCTACAAGCATCGATCAACTTTCAGGACTTCAATTTCTTCGCATGGAAGATTGCAAGATGCTTCAATCACTCCCCTGAACTTCCATCAAACCTCGAAGAGTTCAGAGTCAATGGTTGTACATCATTAGAAAAAATGCAATTTTCAAGAAAGCTATGCCAATTGAATTATCTGAGATATCTCTTTATAAATTGCTGGAGATTGTCTGAGAGTGATTGCTGGAATAACATGTTTCCTACCCTGCTCAGAAAATGCTTTCAGGTCTCTCTCTCTAACAATATGCATTCTATGCTGTAGGGCCCTCCTAATTTAATCGAGTCATTTAGTGTGTCTCTCTCTAACAATTTGCATTTTATGGTGTAGGGCCCTCCTAATTTAATCGAGTCATTTAGTGTCATTATTCCTGGAAGTGAAATTCCAACTTGGTTCAGCCATCAGAGTGAGGGATCATCAGTGAGTGTACAAACACCTCCCCATTCCCATGAAAATGATGAGTGGTTGGGATATGCTCTATGCGCTTCTTTGGGATATCCTGATTTCCCACCTAACGTATTTCGAAGTCCTATGCAATGTTTTTTTAACGGCGATGGAAATGAGTCGGAAAGCATTTATGTGAGATTGAAACCGTGTGAGATTTTGTCAGATCACCTTTGGTTTCTGTATTACCCTTCTCGTTTCAAAAGATTCGACCGTCACGTTAGGTTCAGGTTTGAAGATAACTGTTCTCAAACAAAGGTGATCAAGTGTGGAGTTCGTCTAGTATACCATCAAGATGTTGAAGGGTTAAACCGGATGACAAATCCATATGAGAACTCAACTTTCGAGGGTGTTGATGAATGTTTTCAAGAATCTGGTGGCGCCCTGGTGAAACGACTCGGTCATACCAATGATGTTGGAGAGGCCAGCGGAAGTGTTAGTTCTGATGAGCAGCCCCCCACCAAAAAGCTGAAACAAATATAGCAGAAGTTCCACTTGCATCCGCTTACACTCATGTTTTCTAAATTTCCTAGTTTAAAATTATTTGTAATTCATCTCCAAATTCATAGCAGAAGTTGTTCATAACCGAAGGTGGTATTTTCTTCTTCTAATATACAAACAATCTAAATTCTCTATATTATTGATCTTCGTCGTGGTTTGACTGCTACCAATGGCAACGAAAACATTATCAAATGAAAGGTCTCATAACTAAGAGTTCATTCATATCAAATTTGGATCCACTTTACAATCTGATATGAGTGTTTTAAGATTTAAAAATTTTGTAACTAAAAGTAAAAGATTTGAGTTTGAAAATTGTTCTTTTTAAATGTAAAAGTGTTGTTTAGACGACAAAAATGACTTCTATTTTTTCCTTGGATCATTTGAGGTCACCTGACTGCCTGAGAAGTGGTGACCAAGCAGTGAATGGGAGATGTGCATGGAGGAAGGAGGAGGAAGGGTGCTGCTAGAATTTTTCAGCAAAAATCTTGGTCTAGTCTTTATGGCTCACATTAGTGCAATTAAGTCCTTATGTATTATCTAGTTGTAATTCAGTCCCTTTCTAAATTATTAAAAAACATGTGTGTTGAATTATATAATTAAGTTATTTATGAATAAAATTGTAATTGTTTGTCTTGAAGAAAAATAATTTGTCATAGCTAGTTTGTAATCAAAATGAATATTGGGGGAGATTGGCTTAAAATTTTATAAAATATAGGGCTCACATAAATAAATACTAGTGTGTGTGTGTGTGAGATTTAAAGTTTAGGGTAAATTGGTAATTTTACACAGTTATCACACCACATTTTTTTAATTGAGTAGGATTGCTGTGCATTTAAAATTACTATTTTGTCATTCCAAAAAAATCAACATGCTTTTATTTTGGGGTATTTTAGTTTTTTTATATAATGCATTATTCATTAAAAATTTGTTTGGAAGTGTAGCTGTTTTCCTTTTTTTTTTGCATAATAAAATAATATAATTACCTTTAAAATTAAATAATTATAAACTCAAGTCTTTTTATTTTTTATTGGTTAATGTGTAGTGAATTTACAAGTATGTTTTTGGGTAAAAAAATTTAAATAATAGGATCTGGGTTTTTAGATTTTTTACATTCATTTTTTATATATATAATTGTTAAGGTAATCAAGCACATACATGCCTTTTTGTTTTAATTAAATATTATTACAACCCTTCAGTCACATCATTTTCCTCCCTCTGAGTAGAATTATGCATCCTTGATCTATTGAAAATTGCCTTTTCACTTCTATCATTGCTTTTCCAATTGAGAATTATACAAATTAGAAGGAATTTTTTTTTTTTTTTTTTGCACTTTCAATGTATTTTTAAATAATTTAATTTTTTTATTTTTTTACTTCAAATTTTTTATTTTTTACAGATCATTTTATCATTTTAATATCAAAAAATATTATTTTTATATATTTTACAGAAAATTTAGATGTGTCATGTTACGAATAACATTCATCCCGAGAAAATTGTATTCTGTACACTTCGGAGTTTCTTCTTGGAGCAACAGGAAATGAACATAACGAGATCTCTCTATGGCTTTGTTCTCCGCTCTTAGTTTTCTTAATTTTCATTTCAACATATTTTTGAAATTCTTCCATGATAGATCTTATAAATTCTTTTAGCCTAAGATCTCCCGCGAGTAGACCTCCCCTGGAAAACGTGGACAGTTTCATTCATGAACCTTTACTATGGAGGTCAAATCTACATATGGAAGCACAGCTGCGGGTTGGAGGCTTGGAGCCGAATTACAATGACCAGTTGTGAAACGTCGACCACCGCAGCATCTTTATTTCTGCAAGCAAGAAAATCCTCATCTGCATTGTCATCAGAGCCACCGAGTCTCTGAGGAATACAATTGTTTTGGGCCAACGTGCATATTCCCAGGGAAATTAATCGATTGCTATATATGTATGGGAATTGTTAACACATCCACAATACTTCCCTTGTCCAAAAGGATTTTCCCAAATGCAGCAGGGCGAAGCTGCCTAGTCCATACATGCCAAACTCCTTCGAGCAACCACAACTTCTGTTTGTTTCTTGGCCTTATCCAACAATTGTAGATGGCGACAGATTCTCTAGCTCCCTTGCAAAAAAGGGAAAGAGAAGTCATCAATTCCATAAACAATTTGCAGGATTAGATAGGGTCGCATCGTATGATATCACAATAGCACACTGGTCAGTACTGCCCATAATCAATCATTGTTTTTCTAAGATCATCGGGTAAAAAGGATGGAGCCAAAGAAGATACTGATACTAGGCAGCAGCGTGCATTGGGAACATGAAGCGTCTGAGATGTAATACATGTTTAGGCACCATATGGAAGTATTTCAATTTGTTCTGCCCAACATCAAACAATGACAATAGCTCCATTCCCAAAATTTAGAGAATTGCAGGGGGACAGCAGCAGGTGAATTGTGAATACAGCAAAACAGAAACATTCAGTTAATGATGTGGAGCAGGAATAACAACTGTGCAGGTCAGCATGCCAGTCATCTAACTTCATAGACAAATATATGAAGGTCTCCAGGATTCAAGTAACGATAACCTCATACTTGTAAGGAACAAGATCTTTGCATGCTCTGCAGCATGCAGGGCTAGAAGTGGACAGAAGTGAAAAGCGAGAAAAAGTGGTAGAAGAAAAGCAACTGTTTCATCTACTTTGTTAAACATGGAGAGAAAAGATATAGGCATCTCTTGGTTGGGAGTAAAGGTGTAAAAAGAAAAAAAGTAGAGAGAATGTCCACGTCATTCATGCCTTCTTAAATCTTCCATTCCATATAATGCAGAAAGAAATCCACAAGTCCTCTATAGATGTCCATCCAATAAAACAATCTACAACTCCTCTATCCCATTCCTTCTTATTCATTATTCATCCATCCTCCTCAGCGTATAATTTAAGTCTTAATTTTCTAGCATTAAGCTATCAAAGAACGATCATCCACCTCTTCCTTAGAACAGCATGTTAGATTGCAAGGTCCGGGCTAAACCACAAGCCAGATTTTTTAAATTTACCATATATTCATAAGGGAGGAAGAGAATAATATATTATTCATAGTAAACATTTAGCTCAATAAA